>JBDJHY010242986.1:0-10809 GCA_039654485.1 Withania somnifera
TACGGACTACAGGGTTTGGTTCTCCTACTGGTGGGATAGTAGGTGCCATCATGACTCCGAGAAATCGGGTCGTGACACCTCAATTGAAATCCCCTTATCCCACTAATGCCTCTTAAAGGAATGAGAACAAGTAAATCACCATCTTTTGAAAGGTTGGCCAATTCACATGCGAAATGTTTGTATGAGGTTGAAGGATCTCAGAAAATGATAAAAACTCCTTGTAGAGGTGAAATAAATGAGTCTCAAATGAATACCAAACAATATGCATCCTTTAGGGTTGGCACCAAGGAGTTGAACCTTAATTTGACACCTCAATTACTTTTATAACCATGGAGAAACTTGATGTGAGGGGACAATCTTACCCTTCACCGAAAATCTTTGACACTTATCCTAACTCCGAAGATGCTGAGAGAAAAAAGATTGAGAGGAGTAAGGGTGTGTTGTGTGACAAATCTAGAGTGAAAATGGAGGATGAGTGGGGTTATGTGAGAGGGTTGTCACCACCTTGTGCTAACTTGTTTTCCCTCTCTAGTTGTTGTAATTTCTATGCAGGTGATCTTGGAAGAAAGCCCAATAGGGAGCCTTAAAATGCAAAAATCTGTGAGTCACTTGAAAGTACGATGTTCTCTATGAAAAGTGAACAAGGTAAGGAAGATGCTTCCTATATGCCTAAAATTACAATAGCTACTTTTAATTCCTCAAATATTATGAATGAACATGAACATGGTATTAGTTTGAGTAGTGTCTTAACTACCTTTGTGATTAATAAGTCTTTTCCTTGTGTTAACAATATACATGTTGGGGTCGGGATACACTAGTTTATCCCTTAGATGATATAACTGATTCTTCTAGCTAGAACAATTCAAGTCCACCTAGTGTTGACATATATACCTTGATTGATAGTGCCCTGTCGTGTGAACAATTGCAACAAAGTGATATTATTCTTGTTGAGACGATGTAACACTAGTTGTTCCAATTAATGGTAGGTTGACTTTCCTTGTGAGAGCAATTCATGTCTACCTAGTTTTTCTACATGTGCTTGCAATGATAATACATTATATTATGACAATGATGATGGTCAACATGGTTTTGGATGTGCTCCATTAGTTGAGGATATATGTGATGTGTCCAATGAGCTTCAACTTAGTGAAGAAATTAGTAAAGTTGATCATGTGACTGGGAGTTAATCCTTTAGAAAATAATGTGTTGCAAATCCTATTGCCTTTTTTCTCATAGAGATGTTGCGCTTACTGAAGTTTCAAATAGAGATGTTGGTATTTTTGAAAGTGATCTTACATGTATCGAGTCTTTTTCATCGATTGATAGTTCCCTCTTTAAATATAATGTTTTTTTAGGATATAAAAATGAGGTAGCTCCTAGTGAAATACCTAGTGGGGTGTAACATAAGGATGTGGAACTCTTCTTGAGGATAACCATATTAACGAAAATCCATTATGGTGTAAAGATATCCCTCCCAAGGTTTGAAATCTCTTCTTAGAAGATGAGACTACACTTGTAGGGATGGACCATTTCAAAAGAAAAGGTGAATTTTTTTCTTATTTGGCTACCCTTTACACCTTGTGTGTCCCAAAAGTTTAAGATATTCCAATTGTGGATGCCTTGGAAAAAGTTGACTTAAGAGACCCCCTTTCTTTTATTACCTATTTGCATATGACGATACTTATATTGGTGTGACATGTATAATGTATGCGATAAGGCTGCCATTAGGGAAATTGGTTGTTCTTTTAACCCAAATGATTGTGAAGCTTTTCAATTTGACCCCGACGTACATATTGTTTTATGTTGTGTTTGGATGAGCTTGGTAGATATTCAAGGATTAATTGGGGTGATTCCATGGTACCATCTAAGTACCACTCCTATGTATGTTGCTTATTTCCAACTTCAAAGGGAATGGCAAGTTCGAGTATGTATTTGGACTCCATGTGGAAGCCTACTCATTTTAGCGGATTGTTGGGGCAAGGTGGTGGACTATTTCCACAACGCAACTCTTTTTCTTATTTTGTAGCCTTCGCTTGTGATATTGTACTTGGAATGAGTCCTGATCCTATTTGTGAGATCATAAGTAGACATATATTAAAAGAAACTAGTTTTATTAGAACCTTCCTGTCTTACCCCTTTGAGCATGATGAAACCCATTTTGAGTTGGGGTTAGTTTTTTTATGGAGGTTCGAGTTCTATGTGGATGGTAAATTTTTACTATTTTAAAACCACATGTGACTTTTCTAGATTGTTATTGTCCTACTATATGGATTCCATTGATCGTGACCCTTCAGATATCCAAGTTTCTCATGCCTTATATGTTATCATGTTTGTATGTATGTGGTGCATTTTCACTAACCATTGTACTAACCCTTATACTATTAGGAGATACTGGTTTTGTGTTTCTTCTTTGCTGTTTTTAGGTTCTGATTTATGGATGAATCCTTTTCAAGAAGGGGATACGAGAATGTATCATCATAGATGTGACTTTGATTCCAATGCGTATACGAGAGAAAACCGAGCAAATGGAACTTCTATTCATTTCCTTTCATATTTTGCCTTCCCATTTGACCTCAGTGTTGGTTTCCATTACCTTCATGTTAATGGAGAGCTTGGTCTTTATGACAAGCTTAATATGAATTTGACTATTGGCATGCTTTGCAATGTCCATAGCAGTAGAACTTATTCTATGTTATATGACTATCATTTGGTGTTATTACTTGATCTTGTGGACTTTAATATGATTTACATGTCAATTTATTCAAGTAGTACCTTTGTCTTTGACCTAGGGGATAATTTTGAGTCATTTTTTCCTTATGTGGGATGCGAAATTATTCATGCTAACAATTTTTCTGACCCTTATTAATTGAGGAAAGTTGTGGTTTGTGTAGTGCTTTGTCTTGTAGGTGTTCGCATGGATTCGAGGAGAAATTATTTGCAATAAAGGGAGGATGATACGAGCATGGAAAGTACCAATCATTCTACTGAAGGGATACAAGCTATGGACGACATGAAGGCACCAAATGCGACTGAAAGATGCATAGTCCGGTGCAAAGAAAGGTAGTCTTAAGTTTGGAAGATAACTTGGGCATGATGGAAACTTCAAGGGTTTGATTTGATGAGACCCAAACTTGAAGGGTCAATGTGACAAATTTAAAACTTGAAGGATTATTTTGTGATATTGAGTCACTGTTGGAACATGTCTTCAATTCACAGGTTAGATTGAAAGGTGAGGGTAACTAGTCCCTTGTTGTTCATAAACTGGTGTTTCCGCATATCTTTTCTTTTGTTTCTTTCTCCCTCATTTCTCATGCCTCGATATTGATTTGCATCAGTGGGTTATCACAAATATGGTAACCCTCAAGGAGAATTCCAACTCCATCATGTTGCGTCCTACTAGGTATTCCACAAGGAGTGATTTCATTATGAAATTCAAACAAGCCATTATACATAAAGAGAGAACTATCAACTATAGAAGGATTTTATGAACATGCTAGTTTACTCTAAAAAAGGAAAAAATCAATGATTGACAAATCATTAAGAACATGACTTCTATGAGAAAGAATCAAAATAGTATCAAAAACATTTGGAAAGCTTAAAGAATCAATCCAAGTCACATGATAAACCTTAATATCAACGACACTAGTAGGAGGCTCTTTAAGTATGCCACAACATCCTCAATTAGTGGTTCACATTTACAATCAAGTTGATCATTACTGTCATCAATACTAAAAGATAATGTAATATCATGGAGAGTACATGTAACAAAACTAAGTGGACACAGATTGGTCTCACCAAGAGATTCAGCCCCTTAATCATTAGGATCAACTAGTGAAGCTAAATCCTCAACAAGGATAGTATCACTTCATGGCAAAGAGTCGATTGACAGCGTACTATCAATAAAAAAACATGTGACAACAAAAGGTCGACACAAATAAATCTTTCTAGAAGAACAAATTTTGTCATGGTTTTCATAGAGACTACAATCAAAGACAAGATCGAATCCTGTGATTCCACAAATTTCACATTTAAGCTTATGAACTCGTAATCTAGGATCCTTGTTTTAAATCTTATTGTACCCTTAAAGAACGTATTTGGCTCTCGTTTTCTCTTTCAGCCATTTGCAAGTTGGAGTATAGATATGCCTACTCTTCTCTAAACACCAATAATATGCTCCCCCTTTAGGTGGCTAAGGGAAATCCAAATCTTTCTATATTCCTTGCTTTGAATTATTTGAAAATGTGCTCAGACCACTATTCACAATCAAGGAAAGCTTCGGGAGCACATTTTCCCATAAATTTAGGAAGAGTGACATTAACATTTCCATCTTTACTTCCCAACCTTTGTGACTTGTATGAGAAGTGTAGGTTGTGGATTCCATAAATATTAGAGTTGAGCCTTCCGTAGTATTTCTCATTTTTCAGGAAGTGTAAGACCTTTTACACACTCCACCATCATAATGGGAACCCACATGTGGCTCCTCATACTCCTTGAAAGAGAAATGATCATCATTTTCATCATATTATTCTCCAAAATAGTAGCCGTCATGGTCATATATCTCATGATCATGGCTACTTTCACAGCCACAATAAGCTCTAGCATCGTTGTATCAATAGCCTTCACTACTACAATCATAGTTACCTATTTCATAGAAACAACAAGACGAAGCTATAGATGACATCTCCTTATATCTGCAAAACAAAAAAAATGCACCTACAAAATTAACAAACAAAGTTAATAGCAAAAAATCCTCACAAACACTCTTTATCTCTCATTGAATTCTCACAAGTTTTTCTTGGCTTGATTGGAAGCATGCTCGATCTTGTAGAATTCAAGTGTCGATTAATGTTTGAGGTCTGAATGGATTCTTGTTGACACAAAAAAGGAAAAAAATAAACAAACTACGTATAAGAATTAAGAAAGTCTAGGAAACAAAAACTAGAAAATCATGAAAGAAAACTACATAACAAAGTGTGAAAATGTAGAATTAATCTAATTATTAATTATTATGAAGTAATACTAATCAATATTAGTTAAGAAGATACGAGAATGAAAGAAGAACAAATCCAGGGGAATTGACTTGAGTTGGGTTTAGATGTTACCAAGGTTTTGAGAATACAATTAGGCTGTTTTGGGTCTTTGGTGACCGTTGTTGACAAGGGTGGACCACCACCTAAGGGTGGACCACCACCTAAGGGCTTCTATGTTATCCAAATCAGTCTTACACTTTGAAGAAACACAAACCTCCCTTACGAAAAGTGGACCTCCATCTATTAGGTGGTACCCTTTCCACATATTGCACGTGTCATCTTTCTTAGTTGACAAAATAAGGAAATCCTCTTGAACTTTGTTGGAGGGCGGTCGGCCGTGTAGAAGGGAGATGCAAGGATGGAGGAGGGGCTTGAACTTTGTCCCAGGTAGATTTCCTTGGATGGGTGCGAAAACTTTAATCCAACGATTTTCCTTTGGTACTCCTTGGTTCCTTGCTCAATCACAAAAACATCTCAATCCCAAATATTTCCTCATCCAATTTCAAGCTAAAAATGGATCAAACTCCAAAAATTGAAGAACATAATAAACAATGTACCAATATCCACCGAGAACACTATGAACACTCAAAAACTCAATTCACTCAAATCAATTCGGAATGGGATGGAACATTTTTTTCCCTTAGCAACTCGTATACTTGAATTTTCGAAGCTCAAACACAAATTTTAAAATTAAAGGAAAGTGATTTGTATCAAGCGTACCTTCTATTCATATTCTTTCAAGAACAACAAAGAACACCAAGAACACGTTCTTGATATTCAAAAACCCAAAACCCTCAAATGAACTCCAATTCTTCTCAATTTTAAACACGTGTTCCTTTTAATGTTTGGAACAAACCTCACTACTTATTAGCTTATAATTCACCTGAATCAGAGACCTAAATGGAACCCTCTTAAAATTTCAAGAACATCATTGAAGGTGAGTTTTAAGATTCGAAGTTGTTCTTTAAACCTTACTTAAATCTCTCCAAACTTGATCCCGAAGCTCCTCTGACTATGATAATCACTTTTCAACACTTAGGATCTCCAAAATCAACAAATAAATACTCAAAATGAAGCTAAAAATTTGGGTTCAAAATGTATAATATGAACACAAAAATATTGAACCTCACTTAAATTAGCGCCAAAATCACTTCAATATTGAGATTTAAGTTCCCTTTGATTAAAGGAACAAAAGCCAATCACTTTTAACACGATTCCAAACCCAAATTATCCACTAGTTTTTATGAGTTCTTCAAGTTCATGAAGAATATCAAAATCAAACCTCAAGGAATTCAACCCCAAATTCCATAAAAGTTAATATTTGACTTCTAAATGAGTTAAATATCAAACCCAACACTTTTTAGTTCCAAAACAACCCAATAAATAACCCACTTTAAGTTCTTTGAACTATCAAAACCCAACAAGGGTTGATATGTCAAAACAACTCAGCATGACTCAAAATTTTAGATTATGACTCAATTGATATTACGGAACAAAAATCTAGTATCAAAAACAAGAAACAACAATAATTTTTTGTACGAGTTTTTCAAAAAAAAAAAAAAAATCTTTTTCTTTTGACCCAAACAATATCATATCCCAAGATGAATTTCAGCGGAACAAATTTTGACACGACTCTGATAACAAATGATATGAAAATGGATACACAGAAGCAATAAAAGATAGAGGATAGATAGTTACACACAATAAAAGGAAATATAATAGAATCACAGGATGTATCAAACCCTAAGGACCCTTCAATTGATCCGAATCAAGAACAAAACTCTTATCCTAAGTAAATCAAGTTCACTCAAAACTACCATTTCTACGTGACATAAATCAAGTTTTGGCTAAAGCTTTACAATCTCTGCCAAAGAGACATGAAAACTCATAAGAGTTAATTCATTATAATAAAAGTCAAAAGTCCTTTACAAATTTTAAGGACTACCTATTATGGAGTCTAATTTTGTATTAATACGCTTGGACCCAAAAGTGACCGATAATATCATATTGGCCCCCATACTTTTGGGACTCTTCAATTTAAGCTCCAATTTGTCTTCCAAGATTCATTACGCTATTCTCCGCATTTGTTGCATCAATAGAGTCCATAGCTTGGTAGTCGTGGCTAGACCATGAAGTATAGGTCTAGCATGATTGGCACTTTTCTCAACCATTATCATCATGTTTTCCCACTCTTGCGCCAAGCGAAAAACCACACATGATTTTGATCTCAAGGAGCACAAAATAGGTTCTTCAAAACCATCAAAGGCATCCTCGAAGTGATCATATCTTGAATTTCTCAAAAAATTCTTCACTGCTTTGATTTATCAATCCTAGACCTAGGCATATTAACATCAGATAATGTGAATATGCCCAGGGCTAGGATTGATAAATCAAAGCATGGAAGACTTCTTTTAAAAGTTAGATCTATGAGCGCTTTGAGGATACCTTTAGTTGTTTTGAAGACCCTATTTGATGCTTTTTGGGGCAAATTTGACATCATGTGTCACTTTTGAGCCCAAGTGTAATAATGTAAAATTTGACTCGATAAATAGGTAGTCTGTCAAAATAGTAGAGGACTTTTGACTTTGATTATAATGAATTAACTCTTGTGAGTTTTCATGTCTTTGGTGGATATTGGAAAGCTTTTGGAAAAGTTTGGTTTATGTTGTGTATAAATGGTAGTTTTGAGCGAACTTTATTTCCTTGGGGTTTCTATAAGATCTTCGTGCTTGAATCAGATTAATTGAATGAGTCTTAGGGTATGATACACCCTTTGGTTCTATTAGATTTCCTTTTCTTGTGTGTAACAATATATTCTCTATCTTTTATTGCTTCTGTGTATCCTTTTTCATATCACAAGTGCACCCAAAAGACTTTTCCATAAATAGATATGGAATTTAGAATCCCTATAAATAGTCTTGGGTATCCGATGAAGCATAGTAACATTAGTAACCAACAAAGATACCATATAAGAAGCATCATCAGTCTTATGACAGGGAATGAAAACTGACATCTTTGACAATCTATCCACAACTAAAAAAATGCTATCATGAACCTTTTTAGTCCTAGGGAGTCTCTACACAAAATCCAAAAAATATCAAACCAAGGTCCAATTAGAGTTGGAAGGGAAGTGTACATACTTGGAGAATGGCTTTTCAATTTAGGTTGTTTACATTGTAGACACTGTCTGCATATGTGCTCCATATCTCTCCTAATTTTGGGCCAATAGAACTTCTTTGCTAGTATAACAAAAGTCTTGGTGACTCTAAAATGACCCATTAGACCTTCACTATGAGCTTATTGCACGAATAACTCCCTCCAGAAGCTCTTGGACACACAAATTCATCAATTTTTGAACAAGAACCCATCAAGCAGCTAAAACATGTCGACCCAATTTCCTTGGTTAAGTTCCCAATAACTGTTCCCAAGGTCAGAATCCATAGGATATGATGTGAGTATTCTTAGGGCTAGGCTTTATAAATCAAAACATGGAAGCCTTGTTTGAGAGGTGAGAGCTACGTGTGCTTTAAGGATGACTTCGATGGTTTTGAAGACCTTATTTTATGATCCTTAAGATCAATTTCATGTTTGGATGATTTATTGGGATAAAAGGGAGGCCCAATATGAAGGAAGGACATATGGAAGAGTGGACAGCCCTCCTGGAGGCAGACTAATCGCCCAAAGACCCACCCAAAATTGACTAACCATTTATTTCTTTTCCCAAGGGGAGATACTTTGCTCAACCTTTCATCAAAAGTTGAATAGATAACAAAATGGTTGTCCTAGAGGAGATAGCTCACCGAATAAGCTGCCCCAAGGAAGACTCGCTACCCAATAGGCCGTCTAGGAAGAGGTAATTTTCCTAAACTATCGTCTAACATGTTCGAGATTGGTTTGGAGGCCTCTTAGTTAGTATTTACTAATGTAATTAACATAGAGCCCCTTAGTATATTTAGACTTTAAATTCATTAGGGAGACTTTGATTATTATGAATGACTCTTATAAGTTTGTGTATCTCTTTGGTACATATTAATATTTTTTTGTAAAGCATGATTTATTCTTATAAAAATGGTAGTTATAAGTGATTGATTTCCTCGGGGGGTTCCATAAGAGTTTATTCTTTATTCAGATCAATTGAACAGGTCATTGGTTTTTGTACATCCTTAGGCTCTACAAGATTTCCTTTTTTTATGTGTAACCATTTATCCTCAATCTTTTACTGCTTCCGCATATCCATTTTTGCATTATCTTATATCAAAGCCACATTGAATTTTGTAATTCATCTTAGGTTCTTTGATATTTTTTAAGTAAAAAAATAGTTAAAAAATATTACAAAAATAATTATTGTTGTTTCATGTTTTTGATACTAGATTCTTGTTCCCCAGTATCGATTGAGTCTTAGTCCGAAGTTTTGATTCGTTCCACGTTTGTTTTATCTATCTACCTGTGATGGGTTTTTAAAGTTTTAAGAACTTGAAGTGTGTCATTTATTTTGTGTTGTGTTGGATTTATAAAGTTTTGGGTTTTGATTTCTAACTCATTTGAAAGTCGAATCTAAAATTTAGTGGAATTTGGAGTTGAAATCCCTGAGGGTTTGATTTTTGTGTTATTCATGTACTTTATGAACTTAAAATACTCATAAATGGGTTTCAATTTTGTGGAATATTGGGGTTTGGATTTGTGTTAAATTTGATTGGGTTTTGTTGCTTTTATCAAGGGGAACTTAAATCTCATGTTTGATTGAGGTTCAGATTTTTGGTGTTCATCTTACAAGATTTTGAAGCCAAAATTTGATATTCATTTTGGTGATTTATTTGTAGATTTATAAGCTTCCTGGGTGTCAAAAAGTTGATCTTGGGGATTGAATTTGGTAAGATTTGAGTGATGTTTGAAGAAGAACTCAAAGCTTGAAGTTCACCTTCAATGGTGTTCTTGATATTTTGAAGAAGGTTTCATTTAGGTCATTTATTTGAAACTAAAAAGTAGTGGGGTTTATTCCTCACCTTGAAGGAACTCGTGGTTAAACTTTTAGACTATTTGGAGTTCGTTTGAGGGGTGTTTCTATTTTGTAACATGAGAACTTGTTCTTGGTGTTCTTGTGAATAAGAAGATGAAAAAAGGACTTTTGATCTTCAAGTTCTTCGTCAAGACATAATTTAGTTTTTGTACATTGATATTTTTTCAAGTAAAGGGGTAATAAGTTCCAAGGTAGTAAATACTTTAAGAAAAGATCAAGGACTAAAAAATCAGTTTTGGCAGCTTACTTTCAATCAGACAGTAGATTGGGTGAGTCGTCTCTTCTTGGAAGATATGCCCTAATTGCCTCCAAAATTTTTATTCCTCAAGTATTTTATAATCAATCTGATTAATCCCCCTTTAATCCATTGGATGATCTGCCTGGATACAGATGATTCGTCCAAAGCCAAATCACCCAAAACTTCTTCCAGGACAGATAGGTTTCAAATAGACGACTCAAGCCTCAACCCTTTTAGATGAGACGTACAAGGGGAGAAGAGCATCCGAAAAGCCAACTTTGAATCTTTTCATAAAAAGACGAAAAGGAAACCAAAATATGGCTCAACCCCAACCTAAATTGGCTGGCCTCCCAACACAAGAAGATTTGCAATAATTGCCACCCAAACAATACATTAAAATCCAACTTTTGTACGTCAAATATAACCCCGGATCAAAGTTTATTATTTCATTATCATCTCTTATCAACTAATATTGATTAGTAATATTTCATTCCAATTAATCATTAGATTAATTTTAGATTTTT
>JBDJHY010242996.1:0-10809 GCA_039654485.1 Withania somnifera
TTCTTGGTTTTGTTGTTTGGGCTGACTAATGCTCCATCCACATTTATGGATCTTATGATCAGAGTTTTTACTCTGTACTTTGATTATTTTATGATTATGTTTATTAATGATATCCTGGTTTACTCGAGTAGTCGGGAGCAGCACAAAGAACATTTGAGAGTTTTATCCAGATTTTAAGAACTGAACAACTTTATGAAAAGTTCTCAAATTGTGCAGTATGGTTAGATTCTATTGCATTCTTGGGGTATGTTATATCTCCCGCTGGTATCAGTGTAGATTTATCAAAGGTTTTAGCCATATGTGATTGGCCTCAACCAAAATACTCCCTCCAAGGTTCACTGTTTTATTAGGTTAGCAGGCTATTACCGATTATTTGTGCATGGATTTTTATTTGTAGAATCTTTATGACTAGATTAACCCGGAAGGATGTTCCCTTTCCATGGTATGAGGATTGTGAGTCCAAGTTTCTGAGGCATAAAGAGTTGCTCACTTCAGTGCTGGTATTGACACTTCTAGTTGAGGGACAGCCATATATAGTTTATTGTGATACCTTCAATATTAGTTTAGGGTGCATGTTGAAACATCAAGGTAGAGTCATTACATATCCTTTGTGTCAGTTAAAGGTTCATGAGAGCAACTACCCTCCCCATGATCTGGAATTATCGATGGTAGTCTTCAAGCACAAGATTTGGAGAAATTACCTCTACGGTGTTCATTGTGAGATTTTTACCGATCATCATAGTTTGTAGTATATATCTAATCCATAGGAAGTTTAGTCTCAAACAGAGGAGCTGGATCGAGATTCTGGCAGACTATGACATCAACATTCTATACTATCCAGGAAGGGAAAATGTGGTTGCAGACACCTTAAGCCAGAAGGTGGTTAGTGTGGGTAGTTTGTCTTCTATCTTAGCTTCAAAGAAGCCGTTACCTTAGACATTCAATCATTGTTTAAAAATTTGGTCTAGTGACACATATATGATCTGATCAGGGTCCTTTCTCATGGTGATACTAGACCTACTATGTTTGATTAAATTCGAAAATGGTAGTGTGAGGATAGATCCTTAGTTCATATTCGAGAGTATTTTCTCAGGGGTTATTATGGAGGTGCATCGGTAGACTCTGATGGGGTTTTATGGATAGGTAGCCATAGTTGTGTTCCTAGAGTAGATGATTTCGCTCAGACTATTCTTCACGAGGCCCACTATACTAGGGGTCATGATTGTATATGGGTCATGTGGATTAATTAACCAAATCCGCTCACTTTTTACAGACTTCATCATCTTGGGGTGTCGATATGCTTGCTGCTTATATGTTAGGGAGGTTATTCTCCTTCATGAGGTGACAGTTTCTATCATATCAGATAGGGGTACACACTTCACTTCATAGTTCTGGAGGATGATGCAACGTGATATTGGTACCGAGGTATCTCTGAGTACATCCGTTCACGCACAGAAGATGAATAGTCTGAGCGGACTATTTAGGTACTCCAGGATATGCTTCAGGCTTATGTTTTTTATTTTGGAGTTAGCTAGGATCAACATTTGTCTTTAGCGGAGTTGTCCTATAATAACAACTACTATTCTAGCTTCCATATAAAACTATTTGAGGCATTGAATGGAAGGCATTACAGATTGCTGATCAATTGGTACAGCAGGGTTAAGATATTTCTTGGAGTTCTAATTTGATTTGAGATGCCACAAAGAGAGTTTAGGTTATTCAGGAAAGATTACTGATAGTGCAGAGTCGACAGAAGAGTTACACAGATCGTAAACACTAACCTCTGGAGTTCAGTATCGGGGACATGGTATCCTTACGGGTTTCACCCTTAAGGGGAGTTATGAGATTTAGTCGTAGAGGAAAGACTAGACCTAGGTTTTTCAAGACATATGAGATCATTGAGCGGGTCAGTGATGTTGCTTATAGATTAGACCTACCTCCAGAGTTAGCCCGATGTTCATCCGGTGTTTCATGTGTTTATACTTCATCGTTATTTACTAGATCCCTCTTATGTACTTCATTCAAAGTCAGTTCAGAAGGACGACAAATTGAATTATGTCGCCCTGAGGCTATTGTTGACAGAGATGTGAGACGTCTCAAGTCAAGAGACATTCTAGTGGTGAGGCTTAGTTGGACTTACCTTCCAGCTGAGGAGGCTACCTAGGAGACGGAGAGGGATATGCAAGCTTAGTACCCTTATTTGTTTGACCCTCCAGGTACTCCCTTCTTTCCTTAACTTTTTCAGATGAAAGTTCCTAAAGTGGGGGATATTGTAACGACCCTCAATATTTTTTTCATATTTTTCTAACTCTTTTGCACATATAATGTTCTTTTAACTTCCCCAAGTCATTCACGACTTGCTGGGATCGATAGGTTAGGCCCCTTACAGTTTTTATACCTAATTCCTTTATAATTATAGCTTCTTCGAGACTTAATCAGTCTATATGATCACAAATGTCATTTTTGTCACTTTTGTTGAGTCTGGAATACTGATTACAAGAAGATTTCATATATGGATTGTTGAAATCGGATCCCATTTCCATTTTAAGCCTCCAATATTCAAATTGATATTGGCTGAGGGCCAAAGCATCACGATCACGTATCCTAGGCCCCTTACCCATCTCGATCATGTGGTATTGGGCCGCGCCACGCGATCGCGAAGGCTAGGGAAGTTGAGGCTCGTGATCACGTGGGGTTTCTCCACGATCGCAAAGGTCACCTGACAGGCCTATATATATCTTCCTTATTTCATTTTATTGATGAAATTTTAGAGTTCCTCTCCTGTTTGTAAAGCCAAATTAGAGTTTTGAGTGGTTTTCTTGATTTTTACTCGTGGAATCATATCTAGGTGGTTATACGGTTGTTTTTACTGGGTAATTCTTTGTTTTTCTTAGTGTAATGATGTTTCCTTGTTGTATGAAGTTTTTACATTTTATATACTTATATTCCACTGTGAGTTTAAGCCCTGTTTTGTATCAGATAGTGTATGAGTGGTGCTTTACGTATTGGTATGAATATTTCCTTATTCCGAGCCGTTTGGGTCTAAGAACCCGATTTTAGTTTGGATTTTTACCCTTATATTCATATAAAAATGTGGGTCTTGTTTTTCTCATATTGACATGTGGGTTATGCTTTTTCTTGCCTCATAGGATTTTGAGCTATGTGCATGATTTTTGGATATTAGGGCATGTTTCTTGAAGATATCTCCAGACTCCAAGTAGGTCTACTTTATTTGGACTGGGTATTGTATTAGCATATGTATGGTATGCCATCTCGAGGATAGGATTATTAGTCGGCCCTGGTATGCTTATTATTCTGGCCTATGGCCCATTTAACTGGCTTGTAGCTTAACTACTTACCCTGGGGCTATTTTGCCATACCCGCATATCTCACATCAAATCTGGACTATAGTGTTGTTGGGGGAGGAGTAATACCTTTGATACATGCTATTTTAAGCTGACTCTGGACTGTAGTGAGGTTGGGTAAGGGATATACTAAGGATTAGAGCTTAGTAGCTATCCATCGATGTAGGTTGGTCGCTTTAGAGACGATCTAGGTAAGATGATTATTTCGCATTCTACTTGTGATATTAGGTGTGATTAGGGTGTGTGTGGCTCTCCATGACATATTTATCTAGGTACAGCTATGCTAGATGGTTAGTTATGTTACGTGATAATGTTATACCTAGCAGGGTACAACTGTGTTGGGTGGCTAGAAACCCTGTGTGATGATATTGTATCCTAGCCTGTGCAAGCTTGGGAATGAGTTGTTCATGGCTAAGCTATGGAAAATCGGTGTATCTCCCTAGATGGGTGTGTTCTTGTCCCTTAATGGGCAACCTTTGGGTAATTATTACACCTCTGGTGCGATCAATTACGTCTTAGGGCCGTGGTTGGGCTAAGAGAGGTTATACCTCGTGACTAGAGATTGACAACTATCTTTTAAATTCTGGTTAGTGTTCCTTGATCATTTTAAGTTATTGACTCATTTGTGTAGCGTGCATGCATTAAATGTGTTAAAAGGTAACTTGATTTTGACATAGAAATAATCAGGAACTGCTTTTCTTATATACTTATACCTTGCACGACTACCGTTATGAGCAGTATGAAGCTATTTTGTCGCACAACATGGGGATATTTTACTATGATCATGATGATTTCTGGTACTGCCTACACAACAACAATTGAGTTTTACTAAGATCTAGATAGTACCTACATGGCTTGATTTGGGTTTTCACAGAGATATGATATACAGACTGAGATCGAGTTTTGGCCTTTTGGCCTCAATGACTATGACATTGGATTCCTTTTCACAAGGATTTTTGTGTATATGAGATTGGATCCCTCCAAGGACCTTCCGACCTAGGAAGCCGTGCTTGGAGTATTTTACTTGACTAGGGAGGGGTATACTGGGGTATGTTAGGAAAGTATACGGGGAAACTTCCGTAGGTCCTCTACTGGAAGAGTCTTGTACATGGAGGGTGCATACTGGAATTATTCACTTATTAGCACCCCATGTACTGCATCCTTTCGCGTTTGGTTGTACTCTTCAAGGCTTAAGGGGGGGGGGGGGAGTCCCTGTTGGGTAAATTTATTTTTTATGTGTACCTACTGAGTAATATGGGATACTGATGGTCGGATTTGTTTGCTAGTAGACTTTGGTTGTTCCTTCTGTCCTTGATTAGTAGCATTCGTGCACCTACTATATTTGTTGTTAGATTACTAATTATTGGTTTTACATTCTCTTAGTGGTCCTTCCTTGTAATGGTCATGTTGGAGCTCTAGGTATGTGTCACGTTGGCCATGAGTTTTCTGTGGCCTAGGTCTTGGGTGCTACACTCTAATGATAGCCCCTTTTATACTTGTTAGCTGGTACTGCACCCATTTCTAGATGATCTTTTACTATAATTATAAATCTTTCCTATAGTTATCTGGTTTCTATTTTCCATTATATGTGTCTATACTATTTGCCATAAATCATGCTTAACCTTTCTTATGCTTAATTTTTTTGGTTGGCCTATGATGACTAATGGGTAACCATTTATTTTGTTACTCATGCTATAGTTCTGTATCTTTTCTTGATGCAGGTCCTAGTACAAGTCATCCAGATGGACGCGATCATGCACACTAGCCAGTGTGACTCTAGGAGATTGGTGAGCAAATAGTGTCCTTGCTGACCAGTTTTCCTTCTAGTATCAGAGTCATCCTAGTTGGGTCACGGATAGCTATTTGTAGTTTTTCCCCGTCGTGGGTTGTATTTTGTACTTTTTGTATATAGATGCTCTACAACCATGATACCAGATCTTGGAGAGTTATGTTTACTTATCTGTTGTTTATGTCCTATTTGTACTTCTCCTCTTCATCTCCTTCTCTTTGTTTCTTTGGGTGCTAGCTACTGGCCTACCACTGCTTTATTTGGGCTAGGATTAGGCTTGTTCACAGGTGAGATATCGATGCTATCACAACTCAATTTTTGGTTCATGACAACTTTTCAATGAAAATAGTCAAATTTTTTTTGGTTTCTTTCAAAATTCAGTAGCATGTTATAAAATATTATAATGTGGATGTCCACTACTATAAGGATTTACTCTAACCACTTATCTCCTTTACTTTTCTCCATTATGAAAATAAACTCCACTATTCATGACATTTATTCTTGTAACCTTACACATCCATAACCTCCTCCATTATCTTCATGGTTAATGTCTGTTTATGAAAACCCTTTGTATGCCTCTATGTAACACTATAAATAAAAGCATAAGGTCCATACTAAATACACATGAATATTTTAAAGAATGATAAAACTTTCCTCCTCTTGGTCCCTTATTGTCTTTTTATTTTCCTGTACTTTCTTACATCATATAGTTACATTTCGATTAGTTTTACAATTTATAACTAATTTAATATTTCAAGGTTGTGTTTATTTTTCTCTACAAAATAACATAAGTTATAGATTTTTCTTTTCAAAACAAGATGAATTTCTTATACAATGACCAAAGTCTACCATCATACGTATCCTAAGAAAAGATAAGCCTATACACCATTCACTATGTAATGTCCCTTGGAGCTATTTCTGTTATTCCCGAAAATTCTTTGTGTTTAGAGCGTCTTGGTAGCTGCCCCAGGTCATTTTGACTTGCTTGGAATGATAGCTCGGATCCTTGGCAGTTTTATGGATTAATTCCTTTACATTTATTGATTCTTTGGGCCTTACTCATCTTATACAATCCCTAATTGTCTTTTCATCGATTCCATTGAGTCTAAAATATAGACTACATTAGGATTTCATACATAAGGTATCAAATTCGGACTTCATTTTCATTTCGAGCCTTGGTTATTAAAATTGAGGTTGGCTGGCAGCCAAAGGGTCACCATTGCGTAGCCTTGTCCACAATCGCATAAGCTAGGCCCAGTGTTCATCACGATCATGAGGCTGAGGGCTACGATTTTGGTAAGTGAGGTGGCATGGGGTTGTGATCTTGAGGCCTACTTCGTGATCGAGTGACTGACCTAAAAGGCCTGTATATAGTTCTTTCTTTAATTTCTTGATGAACTTTCACAAGTTTCTCCCAATTTCTTGAAATCAAAAGAAAAAATCTATAGTATTAAGCGTCCAAATCATAGTTTTGATCCATGAAATTATGTTCGGGCGATTCTACGCTCATTTCTACCGGATAAGTCTTTATTTTCTCTATTATTGTAAAGTTTATATATTATATAAACTTATTGGGCTTGTTTATTCATTTTCTATCGTTATCTTGATCCCTATTTTGTAACACACGACCTATAAGCTGTGATTTACACAGTGGTATGAATATTTTATTTTTCTAACTTATGAAGGTTATAGACCTCTTTTTAGTTTGAATTTCAACCGCATTATTTATAAATAATTATGGGTCTTAATTTACTCCTCCCGAATAATGGATTACGTTTTTTCTAGATCCGTGTTGTGTCAAGCTAGTTTGCGATTCTTATCTTTTTCTAGTGTAACTTTTAAGGTTTTTGTCAGCACCAGGTAGGCTACGGTCTACTTTCTTTAGACTGAGTATTAGTGTGGTATATATATAGCAAAGTGCCAGCTTGGTGTTAGGATTACTAGTTAGAGCTTCATTATGGTTACTCTTTCAGCCTATGGCTACTTAGCTGGCTTGTGACTTAGTTACTTAACCTAGGGATATGTTTCCCTACCCCCGTGTTCAATGTCGACTCTGGAACATAGTATAGTTGGGGGAGGTGTATTACCTTTGCGCGTGTTATTCATACGCTAACTCTGAAACATAGATTGTTTGAGATGGGATTATGCTAGTGGTTTAGAGTTTAGTAGTTATCCCCTGGCTTAGGCTGGTGGCTTTAGAGATGATCTAGACAAGATGATTATTTTGTGTTCTACATGAGGTGTTGCATATGATTAGTATGTGTGTGGTCACTTGGCTATAGATAGTGGGATTTGTCTTTGCTGGATAGTTATTAGTCTTGTGTGATTATATTGTACCCTATCCCGGTGCGATCCTGGATGTGAGTTGTATTGGCCTGAGTTGTGATAGCTTCATATTTTTCCTTGTATAGGTGTGTACTTAGCCCTTAAGGGGTTCCCTTTAGGAAGTTATGGTATCTTTGGTGCGAGTACTTGTGGCTCAGGATCGTAGTTGGTCTAGGAGAGAATGTACCATGTGACTAGGGCTTGGAAGCCATTCTATGGATTCCAGTTAGCAGTCGTAGACCAATTTTAGCCTTTCGGTTGTTTCTATGTTGTGAGCAAGCTTTAATACTTTTAATAGGTAAGTTGATTGTGACAGAATAATAATCAGAAATTGATTTCTTATACATTTCTAGGATTGCGATAGCAGTATGGAGCTATTTCCTCGCACTACCTAATCTATTTTCTCACTGACACTCTGATTTTTGGATATTTCCTACATGGAAGCAGTTAAATTTTTACTGTGGTTCTGATTCTCCTAGTTGGATAGACATAAGTTTATCTAATGAGATATTATGTATGGGCTGAGCCCAAGTTTTGACAGTTTTTTCCCTGATTACTATGCCACTAGTTGGCCTTTTATGAGATATCTTGTGTACGTGGTCCAGGTCACTTCCCTGAGGATCTGACACACTGATACGAGAATTTTTTATGTAGGATTGAATCCCTCTACCTACCCTCCGACCTGGGTCTCCCTTGGGGTATGTTACATGGAAGCTTCCTTGAGTCCCTTCAATGCGAGATTATGAACCTGGGAGGGTACGTACGTGCACTATTTACTTTTAGCACTCCTTTGCATTACATCCCTATGCGTTGATTTGTACTCTTCAAGACTCATGATGGGGAGGGGGTATTTGTTGGGTTACTCGGTTGCTTGGTTGTACCTAATTGTAGTATTGGATGCCGATCGGGTTTGCTTTCTAGTAGACATTGTTTGTTATTTTCTAACTTGTATATACTATTCGTACACTCGTTGTATTTGTCATTAGCTAGCATGTTAAGTTCTGTATTCTCTTATTGGTCTTTCCTTGTGCTGTTAAGTTGGAGCTCCAGGTATGCGTCGAGTTTGTTCATGATTTGCTTATGGCCCAAATTATATGTGTTATACCTGATAGTTGACTTTTCTTCATCTTTAGCTAATATTGCACACACTGATAGCTGATCCTTCACCTCACTTACTAGTTATTACTGTTATCCCTTTTCTGCAGTTCATTATGTACGATTGTCTTATTATCTTATGATCTCTTATTACATTGCCTATGATTATTTTTGGTACTCATGATACACTTCTGCATCTTTTTGTAGCGGACACGATCATGTGAGCTAGCTTGGTGATATTTCAGAAGAAACGGTGACCAGTCGGTGTTCATGCTAGTTTTCCTTCTGTCTTCACAATTATTCTAGTTGGAGTCTAGATAGCTATTTCATATTTTTTTTCCCGTTGTGGGTTGTATTTTGTACTATTTTGCATATATATGTTTGACAGCCACGACACCAAGTTCTAGGGGACTTATTTTCTGTTGTGTATTTTCTGTTTCTCGTTCTTCTTGACCTCTTCTTGTCCTCCTCTTTTCTTTGGACACTTGATACTAGCCAGTTGCTACTTACTCTAGATCGAGGTTATGCTTGTCTATGGGTGGGAAGTAGACGTCATCACAATTCAATTTTCGGGTCGTGACACACTAATACACTTTCAATTATTCTAGTACTTAATATTACAGAATGTTACAAAATTTTGCCTTTCATATAATTGGTATGTTTTAACAAAGCTATTTCTATTCTAGATAAATGGGCAGTGCATTTTATTATCTTTGTTGGAAACTCAAGAGACGTTCATAAATGTTTAATTTTTGGTAAACTTTTAGAGTTATTATGAATTTTCTCCATTTCTTTCCTAATTAAATTAATGACATTAAGATGAGATATGTTGGTTTCCTAAAGAAAATATGTGTCTGTTGCAAAGGAACTTTTCTTAAACTTAAAATGTTTATATTTCTTAATTGTCTTTTCATGATTAACGGAAGTGGTAATATTTTTAATGACTCTAATGTAAGTCTTATTGTTTTTTGCGCTTAATTATACTTTAGTACTAACCAATTTTGGATAATTTCCATGTGAGATGCAGTCGGAATATTAAAAGGATGCCACAATATTTATACCTTATGCTGATTCAAGATATATGATATTTTTAGAATAATGCATGTCAAGTTGTTAATATTATATTGTACATGTTTACTTATCCTATATTTTAACCATAAAAGGCTATGATATACGGTTTAGCAGTCAAATCATTTTTGAACAATATCCATCAAGACTTTAAGGTTTGTTTCTCTACTCAAAGATTTATCTCTCTTTTTATTTTTCTTTATAGTTGTTCTTTGTTACTAACATAATTTGTACAGACTTGTTGGACTTCAGGAGGTAGAGATATTTCTATTTTGATAATTTATTTTATCACTTTGGCATATTAATTATATATATTATTGTTAGAGGATAAGAAGACGGGTTCAAGTACCATTGCACCAAATGGGTAAGACATCGGTTTAAGTCCTATTGCACGATGATAATAATATTTTGAGTTAGAGTCCCATTGTATTGTACCCTAAAATCCCTTTATTTGGATAACACATTGGATTTAAATACCAATGCACTATATTATTGATATGATGATAACTAAGGCAAATTAATATACTTTTGATTTAAAATCACAAGATCCACCCAATTAATTTTCTCCATTCACTAATATGAATGTGGTAGCAACACATAATATGTTTGAAAAACAAATAAGTAATCAGATGTATAAATATGAGCCTAAAGGATAATAAAAGCAGTCATCATTGTGGCATTTGGGTTCAAGTCCCATTAGATACAGCCAAACATATGTGTAAGATATTTGGTTCAAGTCTAAACACAATATGTTGATGATATAATAATAACAAAGAAAAATTATGAAGTCCGTATCATTGAATATGGTTTATTCCCTGAAGTGAATGTGGTAGAAGTACATGTTAAGTTTGAAAGATGATAAATAATTTTTGTGGTTGTATATTCTAACATGGAAAAACATAAAATAATAATCAAAGGAAGAACACTATGGGTTCTCCTAATAGTCCTTCAAAAGGTGAAGGTAATTTATACCATCGATTTGCCGTGAAAGGTATTGGGCACACAATTGCTGTGCAATCTAATTCAAAAAGGTCTGTAAATCCTCCATCAAAATAAAAAATTATAAAGTGGTTGTGCACCTTATCTTTAGAAGTGATGTTAAGGTGAATCATATAAATATGATAAATGTCAAGGAATGACAATGAGATTAAAATGTAAATTTATGAA
>JBDJHY010243006.1:0-10808 GCA_039654485.1 Withania somnifera
TTACCAATGAGGTTTTGATCGTACATCCAAGAAATTTGACCTCATTGGTAACTCGTATTTGGACCACGGAATAGGTCAATTTCTTGGATGTACTCCCATATGAGCACCCAGCAATCAGATTGACCTATTCTCCACCTGATGTTGTTCTATCCTTGTTGTTGTTTAGGATACAATTATGTAATTTCTTTTGTTTCGCCATTTTGGGTGGTATATTAGGGTTATCCATTAATATCAGTTGCGTATACAACCATGATATTAGGTTTTTGGTTTTTTTTATTTATATCTTACTGTTCATTATCTACCCTCGTCTTGTCTTCTTTCCCTTTACAGTTTTGCTAGTTCCCATGGGATGGCTCCATTACTTGTCACTCTAGGTTTGGAACAAGCCTTTCTACTAGTGGGATGTAGACACCATCATGACTTGACTTTGGGTTCTTGACGAGGTCTAAATCATTGTGTCTTATTTCTTTTCAAAGTATCAAACATTAGGATAGGGTAAATCCTAATGTATCCAATTTTTCTGATTTAGTTGATTAGAACTAAGCATAACTTGAGTGTTTTCCTGAATTAGTTGATTTGAACTAGAGATAGGGTAAATCCTAATGTATCCAATTTTTTTATTTGTATGCAACTTAGGTTAATTCGAGAAATTGACGATGAGAGGTTTGTTAGTGTTCGTTAGAAGCTAGTGGCTCATTTAAATCCAGAGCTAATCTCTTAACCCTTATGTAATCAATTTTTGATTTTATTTAATATAATGGATCCTTCATTTAGTCATTTACTTACTTTTTTTGTTGTTTCTCTATGTTTTGTGAGGACATCGATCAACCTTTGTACATAATTGTATGTTTCTTCTTGTGCCTCCCTTTTATTTATATCCACACTCTATGTCTCTAGACCAATTGGAGTCATAGTAGTTGCGTATTTGTTAACTTTATTACTCGATTGCCTTTACATTGCTCCTTGTGGATTGGACCCCGACTTCAAAAGTTGGGTAATTATAGTTTGATAACACGTGGGTGCACTTTTAGATTTGTTTTTGAGTGTAATTGAGTGTTATCATCAATGGCACCATTGCTGGGGAACAATTTGACGTATTAAGTTAGTTTTGAAATTAAATCTTAATTATTTTTATTTACATTTGTGAATATGTATATGTTTCTTTTTGCTATCTTTGTAGAATTAGTTTAGATTATGTTTTTCATTTTTGTTTGTCTGTTAAATGGAATCATGGGATGAAAATGGTGGTTGTAGCTCATATCTTTAAAACGCATGCCCTCACCTTGAGAGAAATTGTGAGAATTCCATCTAGAGCAAGATGAGAGCACTTTCTAGTTCCTATGTCAAGTGTTCAGTTCTAGGGTTGTCTACCCTTTATGAAGAAGACCTTGACGAATTGGATAGAGTGACTTTAGAATGTATAAGGATGTATTGAGATTTTCATCAAAGAATTTCAAGAGTGTTGGGAGATTACTTCAAAAGGCACAACGAATTATAAATACCAAGTATTTCATCATAGGCCGACCAACATTTCATCATAGGCCGACCATCATTATAAGTACCAAGTATTTCATAATAGAACCTCAATCAGGAAAAGATGAAAAAGTGTAGAATGAGTAGAAAAAATAATAAGTACCAAGTATTTCATCATAGGCCGACCAGCAAAAGTAATCATAGGCAAGGTATTGTTCAATCAAATACAAATAAGGCAATAACACATAGTGTATAATAGAAATATGGTAACTGCAATAATAGTTGTTAGTGCAGTGCAGGGTCAGCTTTTAGTACATGCAGTATCGGCGAATAGGTATGAAAGATACCACTAAAAAAGTACAACACATAGACATGAACAAATGTGATACGTACCTGGAGCTCCAACGTAACCAATACAAGGAAAGATCAATATATGATTACTAAACTATCAACTACGCAGGCTAAAAATAATTACACAAGTGCCCGAGTAGTATCAAACAAAGTATGAAGGGAACAAACAATGGCTAATAGCAACAAACCTGACCAGCACTCCATTCTACTGGTAGGTATAATCAGGAAACCAAGTAACCAAACATGTCTCCCCTCGTAAGTTCTGAAGGGTGCAAGACAACATATCCCAGGCATGGCAACCTAGGTCGAACAGTCCGTGGAGGGATCCAATTCCACATACAAAATCCTCATAAAAAGAAAATAAGTGTCATATTCATCAAGTCCAACAGGACAAAACTCATACTCAACCAATATATCATATCTTAGTGGAAACACAAGTCCACCTATGACAAAAATTCATATCTTGGTAAAATACAACCATCTCAATGTAGGAAATATCAAGAAATCACGGTGATAGTGAGGAAATAGCTTCAAATGGCGTGAGAAAATATCTCCATATTTCTCATGAGCTCAATCGTTGAAGATATAAGAGTATATATGGAATCAGCTTCCATTTAGTACTCTGTCAAAAATAAGTTGGTTTTTAAAACGTTTAATATGTGCTCTCTACACAAAACCAATCAACAATCACCTATGATAACTGGAATCCATAGGTGGCCACACATGCCATAATCATACACAATATCAAAAATTGAATATAGAATAATTATCCTACCTAGATAGGCTCTAAAGCCATTAGTCTAAATAATGGGATAACTACTAATCTCTAATCAGTAGAATAATCCACTCCCCAACCTCACCCCCATCAAATGTCACATATATCCACATGCATCGAAGGTGTTACTCCTCCCTCAACAACAATATGTTTCGGAATCAGCATGAGACACAGGGTAGTGCAATATACTCAAAGTTAGTAGTTAAGCTACAAGCCAGCTAAATAGGCAATAGGCTAGAAGAATAAACATATCCAGGCCCGACTAGCAATCTAAGACCCAAGCTGGCACATTACCATACATGTAGCACATTAATAACCAGTCTGATGAAAGTAGATTGTAGCCAACCTGGATTTCGGCGATGTCCTGAGAAGCATACCAAAATTTCAAAAATCACGTGCAAATCTCGGAATCGAGCGAGGCTAGCAAAAACATAACCCATGTGTCAATACTAGTAAAATAAGACTCATATTGATATATAAGTACTAGGTCAAAATCAAGGCTAAAAGTCCAATAGCTCAAAAAAAGGAAATATTTAAAGCTTGTACATAATATGGTACAAAATACAACACAAATTAAAGGTAGCAATGAATGAAATAATTTGGAAAGCTTATATAATAAAAAAACTAAAGAAATAACTGGAAAATTATAGTAGAATCATGACTACGAGTTCTTATGGATTAAAACCTTGTTACAATTTGTGGTTTCCTAAATCAATTTTGAGAATCAAAAAAATATGAGAGAAAATGAGAAGAAAGCTTAGAAAAATCATTAAGAAGAAACTTTTATTTGATGCACCGACTGACCGATAAATCTGTTGAAATGGCCAATTTATCAGCCCTGGAAAAGTTTTCAGCACTTGGTCGATTAATCTGTCCATTGGACGATAAATTTGTCTTTACGAGGCAAAACCTAATACACTTTGGAAAAAATTTCAAATGCACATAAAGAAATAGGGTCCAATTCTAACACTCCATATATGGAATCTTTATGTAATCGATATTCCAGACCCAACAAAATAAATGAAAGGACAATTTCGAGTCATATAAGATGAGTAAGGCCCGAAAATCTATAATTGCAAGGGAATTCAAGCAGTAAAATTACCAGGGAGCCATCCTAGTGGTACCAGTAAGTCAAAAAAGACTAAGGAGTGTTACAAAAAATGCTCTAGACGTATAAAAAATGTGGGAATAACAGTGTCACGATGTGGTTTTTGCAGATCATGATGGCACTTACTATACCCAAAATAGGAGAACCAAACCCCGTAGTTCTTAGCCGAAGTGGAGGACTACTAAGTTCAATGCGGAAGAATATCAAAAGTTATATGAAAATAGTAAGTTTGCATAATTAAATAAGAAAGAGACCACCAAAAATTTGGTATCAGTGTCAAATGAACCACTAAGTTTAGAATCATAAAACTAAAGGAAATACAGTATCCAGAACGTCTTCAAAATACAATGGAGATAAATAAACTATAAATCTAAAAAGAAACAGGATCAAGATGGATGCCAAGCTCACCCTTAATTTTTGATCTGGAAAAAATCTGAACGAACAATGATTTGTGTATCACAAACGAAAGCTTGTACTCGGATCTGCATAAGTGCAAGTGTAGTATGAGTACATGTTCGGAAAGCAACCCATAATCAGTAGGCTTCGAGGGCCCAATGAGCGCATAATAGTAATAAGTGAAGTAAATAACAAAGTATAAGAATAAGAGTCACAAAAGAAAATAGGACAATATAGGAAGACTAGCAACTCAAGTACGAACAAATGTAACATAGACAAATAGTGCTAGTTAATCTCATAATAGGATCGCAGGTAATGGAAGATAACGTACCCGAGATCCTCACAAAAAGTTATGTGAATTATAACTCAATAAATAATAGGAATCACGGAAGAGAAAGAATACAGCATGGTCGGTATACCGGTAACCTCAAATGGAAGAATAACTGAACGAACAGAAGTAATAACCACTGATTCCCACACAACAAGGAGCAGAAAGTAAATAATAATAACAAATAAGCAGTAACATGAATAATAAATTAAAGCACATAAACGCTGACAAGTGCACCATAAGAAACGCAACGTACACAAAAAACATGCTCACCCGTAGGCATCCCATAATACCAGGGGTACAATGAAGAAGACAAGTGTAGAAAAGTAACAAATACATGGTCGTCATAGAACCTCACATCCCAATTTCAGAACCACGATCGACACCTTGTGCCCCACAATAGTATTATCCGTCAGCACCCTGTGCCTCATATAAATCATATCAAAATCAGTAATAGCTATAGTCGGCAAAATCAAGGTGTTCAATTCCAATGTAAGTCTTTGTGTGGTAGTATTAACTATGGTCATCAATAATCATATCTCCGCAACCGCTAGTACCATGTGTGTCAAAAGTTGTAGTCACTGCTGTATGATGACGGACTCAAGTCCATATGCTGTACTTACTGCCGAATGGAGTTGGTCTCAAGTCCCAGCATTTAGTAGTAAAAAAAGATATATGTGTAAGTCCCGGTGCCAGGAGGTGAAGACTAGACTAAAACAGGTAAAGTAATGTTACCGGGTGCTCGATACCATATCTAGACAAAAGCAATACAATACAATCACTTATGTTATTATTATTAATAAATTCATATTTAGATCTTTATAATGCCATGAAATTCTGTCATCAACTCATCCACTAGCCACCAAGGCTCATAATCAGGAGGTGATACTACCCAGTCCCAATGCACTCTCATCGGAGCCGTAGGCTCTGTCACTCTGTGTCATGAATGCAAAGCATACCAACAACACATATAACATGAAATATCCACACCCTATGCCCCTGCACAATTATCTATAATCAATTACTAAGTCTCAGGCCCCATATCACTCGGGTGCCAAAATAGAAGTATCAACAAAGAGTGGATGAAAAAGCGGTACTGGGGTACTATACGACCTAGCTACCAAACCCAAGGATGCTATTTAGTAAAATTATTAAAGCTATAAACCCAAAGATAGCCCCACGGAACCTACCAGTCATCCGATATAGAAGCTTTGGAAATCCACAAATCTTACTCTTACTGATATCGAAAATGCTCCAAATGATCTGAAATTGGTGCTAATGAATTCAATAAGTTAATATGAGTCTAACAGTGCAATGAATACTAAGTTTCGGACTAGGCCCAAAATCTAGCATAAAAGCGGCTTGTGGGGCCCATTTTTTGAAACTGCAAAAAAAAATTCACCAAGGGATTCATAACTCTGCCAGAAACTCGTGCTTTGAATTTGAGAACAAGATGGGAAAGGAAAGAGCTTCAAATCCGCCCGGATAGAATTGAACAAAAAGGGTTTAAAGGTTCGATTTTTACAATAAAAATGCTTGAATTTGGATGAGCTAATGATCCTAGAAGCAATGTATATACTAATAACGAAGAATTATACGAAATAAATCAAGTTGTGGGATAATTTATTAAACCCCAACTTTTAGCTATTAATGGAGGAAAAAATAGGAAAAATAAAGAAGAAGAAGAAGAAGAAGAAGAAGAAGAAGAGAAAGGAAACTCACCTAATCACGAAGAATCGTCGAAGAATGTTGATAATAACTTCCCTGGCCTCAGAATGGGGTTTGGGAAGGGTTTTTGCTCTGAAATAGAGGAGAAATGATATTTAGGTTAAGAAAAAGGGAAAAGAGCTATGGCTGGAACTTAAATAAAATCGCCAGTTAGATAACGCTTCGCGATCGCGTGGCTTTTGGCCACGATTGTGCTGAAGAAATTTCTAAGGCATCGCGATCACGTGATGGCACCGCAATTACGAAAAAGGTTTTCCAGGAGTGAATTGTTATTGCACGGTGAGTAACACGATCAGGAAGAGGATGAAAATGGGCATCGCGATTGCGCCTTAGGGCTGTGATCGAGTAGAACAACATATGCCCCAGCTGCAGATCAAACTTTGTAAATTTTCAAAATTCCCTTTCAAGGATTCGGGATTCAAACGGAGACCAATTTTGACAAACCAAATATGCAAACAACATGGAAACGACATTATGGACTCAAAGGAATCAACAAAACTAAATTCCGAGGTCACTTACTCAAAATGACCCCTTAAACCAAAATGGCCAAAAATGCATCTTTCCACCAACACCCAAAATTGCAACGATAAGCACGAAAATTGAACCAACACCTCACCTAGACTAAATTCATCATTTTGGAGCTTCAGGAAGTGTCAGAATTCCAATACGGCACTCCGAACATCGAATTACCACTCAAGCTCTACTTTTAGGTTTAAACTTAGCTAAATTCCACAAATTCGCATAACTTGCAAACGAAACCTCCAAACCACATCATTCTTGACTTTGTTTGGTATTCCCAAGCTAACGGAACTATCAGAATTTAATTCTGAGCTCGTCTTGAAGGAAAGCTGACTTTGGTCAACGAGTACTTAGTTTTAGGCTCTCAAATATGAAAATTGAGATATTTATCAACCGAGTCACCAGGGATCCAAATTGTTGGTCCCAACAAGTCATAAATTACTTGGGGAAACTACCAAAATTCTTTTAAATGCAAAACATCACATATTTATCATAAATGATCATGAGGGTCATTACAACATCTACTACGAAAAGGACTTTCGTCGCTGAAAGTCAAACCAATGCAAGGAAAAAATGGGAAAAGAGTGTACCTAGTTCCTCAAATAGATGTGGATCCTGCTTTTGCATCTCACTCTTCATCTCCCACGAAGCTTCCTCGATCGAATGATTACTCCATTGGACCTTAACCACTGGAATCTCCCTGGACCTCAACTTTCTCACTTCCTTAGCCAAAATCTTCACTAGCTCCTCAACAAAAGATGAATTCTAATCCAAGTGCACCAACTCCTCTCGGATAATATATGACCAATCAGGCATATACCGCCGTAACATAGAAACGTGGAATACTAGATGTACTGCTAACAATATAGGGGGTAGTGCCAACCTATAAGCAACATCACCAACCTTCTCTAATATCTTTTTTGCCCGATATACCTGGGACTAAGCTTTCCACACCGACAAAACCTCAAAACACCACGCATAGGAGATACTAATATGAACACCTTATGGCCAAATCCAAACTCCAAGGCACGAAGTCTACCATAACCTCAGCTCTTCTGCCTATTTTAGGCCACTTCCAGCCTATCTTGAATCACTCAAACCTAATCCAACAACTCACACAATAAGTCGGTAGAATGGACTCTCGCCTCAAAACCATCAAACCAACCACTAGGCGATCTACAATGCCTGCCATACAATGCCTCAAATGGAGCCATATCAATGATGGAGTGATAACTATTATTAGATGCAAATTCTGCCAAGGGTAGGTATTGATCCCTATCATAACCAAAATCTGTCGCACAAGATCTCAATATATCTTCTAACACCTGAAGATTCCTCTCAAACTGACTGTCAGTCTATGGATGAAAAGCTATGTTCAGATGCACCTTGGTACCCAAATCTAGCTGAACTGCCTGCCAAAAATGCAAAGTGAACTGGGTTCCTCGGTCATAAATGATTGATATAGGAACACCATGCAATCTAACTACCTCACGAATGAAGATTTGAGCCAGACGTCAACATTATAGGAGGAATGAGTAGGTATGAAGTGTGCTGACTTGGTTAGCCTATCAGCAATGACCCATACCATTTCAAAACCTCTGCTAGTATGTGGCAACCCAGAAACTAAGTCCATTGTCACTTGCTCCAATTTCCAAGTTGGAATAGGAAGTCTTTGCATTAAACCACCCAGTCTGCGATGTTCATACTTAACCTGTTGACAATTTAAAAACTTAAAAACATGCTCAGTAATGTATCTATTCATTCCATTCCAAATATACATCTAATGTAGGTCACAATACATCTTGGCTGCACCAGGATGCATAGAGTACCTGGAACTATGAGCTTCACGCAAGATCAACTTCCTCAAATCACCAACCTGAGGTACACAAATGCGACTATCATACCGAAGCATACCCTCTGCGTCAATAAAATCTCAGTTGGCTTCTCCGGCTAACACCTCCCTATGGAGTGTAACCAACTGCTTATCCTCGAATTAACGCTCTCGAATCTGGTGTATCAAGGAAGATTTGTCCTCAACACATGCCAATATATGCTTGGGGTCTGAAAGATTAAGCCTAACCAACTTGTTAGTGAACGACTAGACCTCTACTATCAATGGACTCTCAGAGATTGACACAGCTGCTAGGCTACCCATACTGATCGTCTTCCGACTCAAGGCATCCGCCATTGAATTTTCCTTGCCCGGATGATATGGAATAGAGATATCATAGTCCTTTCATAGGTCGATCCATATCCATTGTCTAGAATTCCACTCCCTCTGGCTCATAATATACTAAAGATTGTGATGGTTAGTAAAGATCTCACACTGAACCCCAAATAGATAATGCCTCTAAATCTTATGCGCAAATACTACCGCTTCCAACTCTTAGTCATGAGTAGGGTAGTTACGCTCATGCACCTTCTGTTGAGTCAAAGCATATGTAATAACTCAACCCTTCAAAACACATCCCAAACCGACACCAGATGCATAAAAATATACGAAAAACCCTAACCCTCCACTGGCAAGGTCAAAACTGGACTTGAAGTTAATAAGTCCTTGATCTTAGAGAAGCTCAACTCACAATCCTCACACCATTGAAAGGAAACATCCTTCCTTGTCAACTTAGTCAAAGGTGCTGTAATCGAAGAGAACCTCTCAAAAAAACATCGATAGTATCCGACAAAACCCATAAAATTACAAATTTTAGAAACAGTAGTTGGTCTTGGCCAATCACGTACAACCTGGATCTTTGCTGGATCAACTTTAATACCATCCCTGGACACTACATGTCCCAAAAATACAACAAACTCTAACCAAAACTCACACTTTGAGAACTTAGCATAAAACATATGTTCTCTCAGTGTCTAGAGAATCAATCTCAAATGTTGCTCATGATCAGACTTACACCATGAATACACAAATATGTCATCTATGAACACAATCATGAACGAGTCTAAGTAGGGCTTAAGCACCCTATACATCAAATCCATAAATGTTGTTGGGGCATTAGTCAATCCAAAGGACATAACCAAAAACTCATAGTGACCATATCGGGTCCTGAAGGCTGTCTTAGGAATATCCTCCGTGCAAATACGCAATTGATGATAACCAGACCTCAAATCATTTTTAGAGAACACCGCTGCTCCCTAAGGTTGATTAAATAAGTCATCAATCCTCGGTATAGGATATTTATTTCTCACTGTAACTTCATTTAGCTGTTGGTAGTCAATGCACATTCTCATCGTATCGTCTTTCTTCTTCTCAAATAAAAATGGTGCTCCCCAAGGTGACACACTAGAATGAATAAAACCTTTATCTAATAGATCCTGAAGCTCAACCTTCAACTCCCTTAACTCAGCAGGAGCCAGTCGATAAGGAGCACTAGAAGTAGGCTTAGTGTCCGGCTCTATGTCAATGGAAAAATATATATCTCACTCTGGTGGTAGGCCTAGTAGGTCGGTCGGAAGTACATCAAGGAACTCAAATACAATAGGAACTAACTCAAGAGTAGGGGCATCAACTTGCACATCACGAACATAAGCTAAATACGCCAGACACACCCTCTCTACTAGTCTCCCAGCCTGAAGGCATAAAATAAAGCCTATCGGTGCGTGATAACGCTCAATTACACTTTCGAAACCAATCATAAAGTGTATGTGGTCGTTGTTAAAATATATTACCCAATTTATGAGTCGGGGTCGAATCCATAGGAAATAATGTAAAGGCAATTGAATTATGAACAAAAGGCTAAAGAACAACTCTTCGGACTCGAATGGTCTAATCATGAGATGGGGAGTTTGAAAGTATAAGAAAAGTGTCACTAATCTACAACTAAAATATAAACAAAGATTTGACCAAACAACACTAGGGAGATTAATTCTATCAATGTTCCATTATAATAACTAAATACTAAATTGATTATATATGTGTTTAAAGATTAGCCTTTGAGTTCCTTCACTTGTTCTCTCAAATCAAGCTAGAGAGTATGCACAACAACTCAATTTGGCTATAATAGGATTTTTACTATCTCTAGTTCAAATCCATTAATGAAAAAAACACTCATTTAATGCTAAATCAAAGTTTCCAATCCTAACTAGCTTTCTCAAGTCAAGCAAGGATAAATGGACAT
>JBDJHY010243017.1:0-10808 GCA_039654485.1 Withania somnifera
GTCGCATAATTATCATAAATGACCATGAGGGTCATTACACCATGACACTCAATAACGTCCATAAAAAACTTAGGCACACACGATCTCCACAAGTCATTTCCATAACAGCTATAGTATGGAAACGTACAAAGAAGGCCATGGTATGGCATCCACACAAACTGCATTCAGAAGCAACATTAGTGAAAGAAATTATATTCTCAAATAAAATACACATGAAAATTATCGAAGAGGTAAATAAAGACATTAGTAAACATACTAGGTCAAGCTGCAGCATGTCAAGAGTGTCTTTAACGACCCAGACCATATACCGTGGCTTGTCACCTCGCTGAATCTATCCAACCCACTGCCTAGCAACTGGAATATCCAGTACATATGCAGGCAAAGACAGTTGTAAAGTTATAATCCTCTCTCAGATCCACTCCTAATGAAATATATAAAAAGTGTACGAGTCACCAAATATATTACGCACAACAAAACTTAATAACTGCTAGGTTCAACTAAGAGGGGCGATACAAATCCCATAACACATTCGGACTTCCTTGTCATTTCACAACATAGAACTCTAAATGCAAGTACGACACTGCCCCAACTATACAAGTGAAACTGAGTCATGTCCTCGAGGTAGGCCAAAACCCATAGAATAAGGTATCTATCGTATTAGGGGGGAACATCCTAGCAGTTAGAAGCAAAACATACATCTGGACAATCCTATGAACTTGCTTGTTGTTAGTGAGGTCTATAATAGGGTCCATATTCAACTTCCCAACTACAAACTCATTGAGATAGACATAACTCGCATAACTATGACCCTCGGGGGGTTCCTCGTCCTTGAAGACTGTCAATGAAATAATGTAGATCTCAAATCACTGTATCCCCTACTAACATGCCGATATGTTATTGGAATGCCATCACACCGTAGACCAAACAGGACCTTCATTGCCTAAATGGTAATGGTAACCTCCTCGAACAGAAGGTAGAAAGTATAGGTCTTAGGCTGCCAGTGCTATGAACATAGGACGATCCTAATATATCTTGCCTATGTGAATGACCGATTGAAGAAGCTCTAAATACTGCCAAACACACTCGTGGCGGGTGATCCTCTAGTAATGTCTATGGCACATCAATCTTTTCCACCTCAAGAAGATGATAGTCATATCTATGGAGTCTCCAAATTAGCTCAGATTTATGTTTTGGTTGGAAAATTAAGTGCGAGGATCAATAAGCCCCAGCTATAAAGTGTCGGGAAATAATTCATCGTCCATTATAGACTAAAATTTATTAAGAAATATAATAATTATATCAAAATATAATTACAAATAAATTGAGCCATTTTGTCTCTAGTTTATTACAAATAATAATACCAATAAAATTACCAAGCTCAATTATATATGAAAATAGAAAATTAATTTACTTATTTATGAATTTCTTTCTTTACAACTTTTAAAGAATTAGCACGGACAAATAATTCAATTTCAGATAAGATTTGAAATTATTTAACGTAATTAAACAAATTCATTTAAATAGTAATTACAAAAAAAAAAAAAAAAAAAAAAAAAAAAAAAAAAAAAAAAAAGAAAACAAAAATACACAAAAAGACTGAAATTAAGTGTTGTGTTATACGTGGAACTTAAAAATTGATTTGTATATAATTTACAGGAAGTTCATTCGTTCCAACTCTTATAAAATTTTTGAATAAAGGAGATATGAATTATTACAGGTAATAATAGTCATTCTCTGATCAAATTTGAAATTATTATAACTTTTATATAATTTGGTAAATTTTAAATAAAGGAAATACAAATTATTACACGTACAAATATTCATTTTCAAACTTGAAATTATTTGTTTTAAAGCTAATAATCAAAATGTTACATTAATAGTAAAAATGAATTGAATTTCGACCTATCCTTCAACCCTTCTGGTCCTTAGTTCTTCAGGCCATTTTGCGCTAAGTTACAGGCACCTTAATGATTTCGAGTTTTCCTTGAAGAGAAAATTTGTGCATGCAAATTTTATTTGCTAGAGTAATATTGTCAAGAAAATTTAATTTGCACGCATAAAGCTACTCATCATTCTATTGCTATTTTAAGAAAAAGAGACATATGTTAGGCAACTGAAAAAAATTAAGTACTAATTCTGTGAGATAAAACAGAACTTTCATTTAAGTTCTTATACAGAAATTTGTTATAACATTAATGAACGAAATTAGTTATGTATTACCTATTGTTTACATAAATTTAAGTTTTCTAACTGTTAACACAAAGTTTAAAGGAATTGAAAATATTACATGATTAATTTTATATTAAACATTTTGGATTAGCCACAAAATTGTTTGTATCCACGATATACAGGAAATGGTTTGATCTTTCCAACTGGCATTGAAAATGTAACAGCTATTATCAGTGCTCAAACTTGTGATAGGTCTGCCAAAGCTACTAGAAGATGATAAGAAACAAAGAAATAGCAATCTACTAAATTTACAATTAACAGAAGATATCACTCCACTAAAATCTTAAGTGGATATTTCTTTACACTTAACAATAACTATATTGATAAATTTGTTTTATGCTTACTGACGAATTTTTTAATTGTACTATTTGATCTGTATAGTTAATATTATTAATGAAAGTTTATACTAATTGATTTTCATTGTATATAAAATCTTCTGATAAAATTCATTAATTGTTAATTTTGATGGAACTCAGTATGTTTTCAACATTGCAAAAGAGCATTAAGAAAAGCACTTTTTCGTAAAGTTGAATAATAATAATAAAGTTAGGGACATCCAGGGTTCTATCAATAGTAACAATTAGAAAACTTAATCAGATGCCACTCCTCGAGATCGAGTGTGACGACACCTACCTTCCTCAAACCCAATAGGTCAGCTAAAACAACAAGAACAAGATAAAAGCGGAAATAAACTACAAATAACCCCTATAATGCGGAATTCTTAACTATATAAGGATATATAAGTGTAAATCCCAAGGACCAGATATCACTATTCACAAGCCTCTATAGAGTATACAAGAATTTTGAATGTGTGTACAGAATCTTTATAAAGTAAAGACACTGAAAAGTAAAGATAGATGCGGGTTCCTTGTAAACTAATAAGGGGATGATCATCTACCTCTAAAACCTTGAGATATGCCTGGACTGGTGGGGAGATGCAAGAGTAACTAAGTCCAGGGCTAAGCACCTGCACGAAAGTGCATAAAAGCAAGGATTGAGTACAAAATAATAGTACTCAACAACATCCTCGAATGGTTTAACTATAAATAGAAAACAAAAGGCCCTAACTCTCAATTGATCCTCTAATATATGATAACCTGCAATAGTGTCTATACTACTTCAGTAGCCCAGTCAACAATATAAATTAGTATCAACAGGAATCAACTAACACTAGAATCTTAAACAATCAATCGATAATGGATAATCCCATAAAATCAACCAAAAGATAATCTTGGCGAATCGGTCAATAATAAATAATCTCAAAGAATCGATCAATATGAAAAGATATCAATTCCACAAATAGATTGAATTCAATGTAGTATGCAATTGGCTCAGTGCATGTCCATATTATATACACACTTACTGGCATTTATCATCAGTCAGAACCCATGGGTGACTCACGAGGTCCATGTAATCACACATCTCTGTATCATTTTCAATACATGGTCCAAGTCAAGAAACTCATAGACCAATTCAAGTATCTGCAAAGTTCAATAATTTCATCAAGTTTTCACATTAATCCCACTTATTTGTTTTAGACCCAATCTAGTGGTGGGAACCCCGAAGCACTCATTCCTTTCCAAATCATAAACAAGTAGAGAGAAATTGTTAACTAATTATAGAAAAACCACAATAACCTCAACTTGCCTTATATTTTGAAGAACCAAGATACTCGTGCGCTTTACCCTTTCTTTGAGCCTTCGAACGAGTGCAGTCTAGTTATTGTGCAAGGATTATGAGAAATATACACTAATTAACACTCTAAACCCAAGAAATCATGGTTTATTTAAAAATTAACCCCAAACCCATAGGGTCAAAATCGAAACTTGATTGTAAAATAATGTTACCCATTGCTAGGGGATGATAAATATCAAGTATTCTCTAAAACCCATTCCATTTCATAGAACAATTCTCAAGTGTTTATCATTTTTGAGCTCATGTTTTAACTTATTACTTGGAGTTCAAAATCCTCTAATTTTTATGTCAAAACATGTTAAAGTAGTGGGAAATTGATGAAAAAGTGATTAATAAACTTACCAATGAATATCTTAAAAGTTCTTTGACCAAGGTTTGCTAAAATGGGGTTTTAGTGCATGTATTGCATGAACAATGTGAGAAAAACTGAGATTTTCTATTTTAAAAACACAATAGTGAGCCTAAAACTCTCCTCTTTCACGGAGACCCCATCGCAATCGCGGTCAACCCAGTTTGGACCCTCTACATTCACGGAGAACCAAACACAATCATGATCATTTAACCTTTTGTTCAGTCCAGCAGTTAACTCATCGCTTTCGTAGAGGATACGTCACGAACACGGAGAAACACGAAATCTAAAAATCGCGATCGTAGGAAGGACGCCATCATGGAGAATAAAATTTCCCCAGAACACCGTGATTGCGGTGCATCGCGAATGCAATTGTTCCTTAGTGGCAACAACAACAACAATTTAGACACCAAAAAATACAAGAAAACAAAAACTTCAAATGGATCCTCGGGATTCGTTTGGAATCACATGATGACAAATCATATATACAAATATACTATTTTTGATGTTTTAGACTCAATTGAACCATCAAAATACGGATATAACATCTTCTTGACCTAGTACCCGCTAAGGGTCTATTTTTAACCAAAAACCCAAAAACAACCAAGATACCCTTGGGGTTTATAAAAAATAAAAGAGACCTTATTGTATACCAAATCATAAATGGGGCCCACTCGCCGAAACTAAAAATAAGTTTCATTACGGGGTTCCCAACGTCATTAGGAACCTGTGCTCAAAAATTGAGCACAATTCGAGTGCGGTAAGGGCCTCAAAACAGCCCAAAAATTTTGACCATAATGGGGTCAAAGATTCAATATTTATAATTAAATGAAGGAATTACGGTGTACTAACGATAATAGAAACAAAATATACTAGGGAAATAAAGAATTACGCCGTAAAATATGGGTTCTGACATGATTTCATTAACTTCATCAATTGGGGTTCACTAATGGAGGAAATCAAGAAGCTTAAGAATTAAAATGAAGAAAATTTACCTAAAAATTTTCTTAGCCTTGGAATGATGTTTGGGAGAGGTTTCCGCTAAAAAATGGGTTAAAATGTACTGTTTTTGCTAAAATAATCAAGTATGGGGTCGTGCAGGGGTCTTTATATGACTGGAGGGCATTTTGCTCTTCGCAACCGATTCCAAAAGTATTCTGATCACGAAAAGTACCTGAAATTGGTCGTCTTGATCGCGACTAAAAGTTCTTGAGATCGTGATGGGTAATGCCTGCACCAGAAAGCAACAATTTCTCAAAATTTGCAAACAGGATTTCGAAAATGAAATGGAGTCCAAATTTGACAAACCATCTATGTTTTTTGAGTGAAAAACATATTTTGGACTCAATGGAATCAATGAAAATGACATCGAAGGTCGTTTGGATGAAATATAACCCCTACCAATCCGTAACCAAAGCTAGAAAGTTTCTAACTTTCAACAAAATGACACGAATCGAGCACAAACACCTTAGGAAGCATGCCAAGGGTCAACCTAGACTAAGTTCACCATTCCAAAGCTGATGGAAGCTTCATAATTCCAAACCGACACTCCAATAATAAAAACACCACCCAAGCTCCACCTTAGGCCTTAAACTTAACTAAAATCCACAAAAGGACACAAATTACAAACGAAAACTCCAAAACACAAACTTAAGGTCAATCTTGACTTTATTTGGCATTCCGGAGCTAAAAAACTATCAAAATTTAATTTCGCTCTTGTCTCTAAGGAAAGTTGACTTTGGTCAACATTTACTTAGTTTTAGGCTCTAAAACAAGGAATTTAAGATATCTCTCAATTGAGTTGTCAAGGATCCGAACTACCGGTCCCGACAAGTTTTAAATGACTTGGGGCAACTACTGAAATGCTCTAGAATGAAAAATGTCGCATATTTATCGTAAATGACCATGAGGGTTATTACAGGAAATGACCCTGGTATATAGCCCTTCACAATTTATGCCCTTTCACGAGCCCTTGGAATCCAATAAGGATATTAGCTAAAAATACGATAATCAACCTAAAGCTCAACCCACACTACTAGCCATATCACAAGCATAAAATAATAAACCAATCTACAATGTACATAAATAAACCTAGCCTACCTAGGTGCTAGTGAGAGTCCTCCAAATACGCACACCATGGGACCAAAGCTCTAATACAACCGAACTTACCTGAAACTATAAAATTACAAATTGAGGGATTAAAACATGAAGAATAAGAACTCATACTGCAATTAGCAACTCGGGTCGAAAAGCAAGCCCCAAAATAGGCATACAACCCCACATCCCAAGAAACTAAACTAAAATTACTAGCGTGAAGCCCTCTGCTTGGGGCACTTGAGATCCAAAATCGATCTTAAGGCGATAATGAATCGAGAGAGAAAACAAGGTTTAAAGTAAAGAAACTCAAACATCTTACATAAGCTAAAAGAGGCAGAAAGAACGAGAAATACCAAAGAAAAATTTCTACACATACTCAAACTAACTTACACACAACACCTATCCACTCCCCTCAACTCAAAACACTCAAATAGTATCTCTCAAGACCTGGCTATGGTGATATTTAAAGGACCAATGCTTGAAAATGAATGGGATGGTCCTCTTTTATAGACTGTTTTAGATGATGGGGCGACCTCGCCAGGATTAGATAAGGCTCGTAGGAGAGATGGTGTAGGGGAAGCCAAATGGTCACTGGGGTGGTCTACAACTTGTAGCAAAACTCAGCAAACCAAAAACTATCCGAAGGGCCTAAAACAAGCATCTCGAGTCCAGTTCTAGCAAACCAAGAGTGCATTTTGGGTGGAGAACACACTACAGACTCAAAGGAATCAAAGAAACAACCAACTGAGGTCGTTTAAGCAAAAAGTGCCCAAAACTCAAAAGTATCAAAAGTAGCCAATTTTTGGACTTTTTACAAATCGACTCAAAACAAGCCCCGACACCCCGAGAAGCAAAATAATGACTCAAATAGCCTAAAATAAACATTCTAGACCCAAAAAATTGTTAAAATTCTAATTCGAGGCTCCAAACACCAAAAGACCACCCAAGCTCCAAAATGAAATTTGGTTGGGCTAAATTTCCACAAAACAGTCCAAACTCAAAATAAAAAGCCTGGGATACAAACTTAAGGTCCACCTAGACCAAAGTTGGTATTCTGGAGCTAATGGAATTATTGGAATTCAATTTTAGCGAATTTACTATAATTGCACTCTCAAGTTCCACTACTTCAAAATTAAAACTCTAAAATTAGGAACTAAGATAACAGGCAAATGATCTGCTAGGTCACCGAGCTACAAATCCTAGAAAGTCATAAATGACTTGGGGAAACTACCAGACGTCTCTATGCACAAAAAATGAAAATTAAGAAAACGAACAAACGGGTCATTACAGAACTTGACTTAAACCGATTCTTTTTTACAAATTGTGATTTACCTTATTTCAACATTTTTGAATATTTGCTGATTATATGGATTTATGAATATCTTAGATTCTTATCGTTGGCTAGACTATTGCATATGAATTGTGTGTCGGTTGTAGTATTGGAGGATGGTTGGATATTAGGAGTTTTCGCAATCTTATTGTATTAGGACTAGCCATGAACATTGCTGAGTACCATTGTAATGTACTCTCCATTTCTTTTTGGTACTATGCCAGAGTCATTTTGAGCTGTCATATATTGCACCCGAGACATACATACTCAAGATATTTTGAGGTAGTTGTCAGTCTTCCAATAGTTTTTGGATAACTTTTTTATCTTAATTTTCAATGTCTTTACGTTTTAAAGACTTTAAGGATAGATATTTGCATACATTCTTAAATAGGGACTTGGTATAATGGAAACCCAATTTTGGAGATATTTTATGTGATTTCATTTTAAGTTTAATAGTTTTCTATTATTATTTCTTACTTTCGTATTTATTACTTAAATTATTAACTCGTTATTTGTTTGGGATGACCTATCACCATGGGATGATAGGATCCATCATGATTAATTTTTTTCTTATGACAAGTTTGTATTAGAGCACTAGGTTTGTAGGTCCTAGTATATACAAGACAATTTGAATAAAGTCTCGCGAATCAGTTCAGAGACATTCGTTACTTATACTCAGAGGCTAAGAAACTCTAGTAAAAACATCTTTTCATTCATTCATTCTTTTATAGAGTGGTCGGCTTACCTCAGCTGAGTGCTTGCATGTTTTATTCGACAGATGGTGAGTACTAGGGATATAGATGAGAGATGAACATCAAATTATTGAGCCTGTTACCCAAGGTATATATATGGGCCAGGCTAGATCTAAGGTTTGGCAAGTGGAACATCCCAGTCGAAGGACATGCCAGAGAATCCTCCATAGAGCCTGATATTGAGAGAGATGAGGAGTAGGTTACTCATGAGTATATGACAACCCCATAATTATAAGACACACTTCTCAAGGTTCTAGGTGTATTGGAGAGTATAGAACAGGGTTGTACGCCATATAGTTTAAAAACCAGAGCAGTAGAAGAGACCCCAAAACAATAGGTTATTCTTATGGTTCATGATCCGGTGGGCTATTCACCAACAACTTTAGTTTAGGTTTTTCATCCACTAATAGTTCAGAAATTCATGGGAAGGTGGGTCAAACATCGATCGAATAGAGGGTTTATGATATGCCCATTCCAGGGGTTAGGACTGCGGGTGCAATTATTTCTCATATGTCAGATGAGTAATAAGGTAGGTATGAGAGATTCAAGAAGATGAACCCACCATAGTAGAAGGGTGGGAAGAATTAGGAACTTTATAATTCTTAGACCATATTCCCTGAGTTTCTCTAAGGTTTTAAGTTAGTTCGGACTTACAAAGTTGATTATATAGTGTTGTAGTTGCATGGGATGTCCAGATACTAGTGGTGTGCCCATGTTAATTCTAGGCCAATTGGTTCCCCTCCAGTGACTTAGCAGATATTTGATAAAGCCTTCATAGTAGATTTATGCATCGTAGTGTGATAGATGTCCTTAGGCCTCATTTTGATGAGTTACTTCAAAAGGGTATATAAGTTGCGAAGTATGAGTCTTATTTCTAAGCCTTGTCTAGACATGCTTTGGTCATATTACAAGATGAGCATAAGAAGATCACCAGGTTCATGAGAGCGTTGACTTTTCCTTTCTGTTCTGAAGCATTCCAGGACTCCTAGTAATAGGGGATAACCATTAGAGTGTTATTGAGGCTTCCAGGGGGTTCTAGTCGTTAACGATATATGTGTTTGGGGATTCTAAGGTCAAGAACCATATCCATCTGGGAAATTTTTGGGTGCTTCATATAGATTCAGGGGTTTTTCTATCATAGAAGATATTTCCATCACTATGGTCCTCTTAAGCCGTTTTTACAAACTTCTGAAACTCGCTAGTCAGTTCAAAGTTTATTCAACTAGGGGCAGGGTTCATATGGGTCATAGTGCCTCTTTGATTTCTCATTTTTCATCATAGAAACCTATAGTACCTAGATCTTATTACTCTTTTGGTGATCCAAATCATCTTATGAGGGTGTGTCCCTACCATGCAAAGTTAGAGGCATCACAGACTTCACACCTCTAGATAAAGTATATATGCCTCCGGTCAGAGGTACATGGGGTATGTAGACAGGTAGGGGTACGCAACCTGGTAGAGGTGCATGTAAAATAAGCAAGGTTTTAGTTCATACTACAACTCATCCCAGAGGTAGTTGCACTTAGTTTTATGCTATATCGACGAAATAGTAATGACCCGTTTGGTTATCTAATTGATTTTTTCCTTTTTATATGTTTAGAGACGTCTAGTAGTTGTCCTGAGTTATATATGACTTACTATAACCGTTAGCTTGGTGCCCTGGAAGCTCATGTGCATGTTATCTCAGTTTTCCTATTTTGAAGTTTCAGTTTTGAAATAGAGGAACTCGAGAGTGAATTTGTAGTAAACACATTCGGAATTGACATTCAGTAGTTTTTTAGCTCCAGAATGCCAAATTTGGTCTATGTGGACCTTAAGTTCAGGTATCGAGGTTTTCATTGTGAATTTGAGTTATTTTGTGGAAATTCAGTTCAGACATAGCTTATTTTAGAGACTAGGTGGTTTTTTGATGATCGTAGCATCGCATCGGAATTCTAATAATTCCATCAGATCTGTGATGGTTATTTTGGGCTAGTTGAGTCATTAGTTTTCTCCTCAGGGTGTTCGGGCTCATTTTGGGTAGGTTTGTGTAAAGTTGGAAACCTGCTCCTTTGACTAGTTTTGATTTGGGGGTCTTATTTGTTAAAATCACCTACGTTGGTCATATTGTCGATTCCATTAAATCCATAATATGTTTTCCATCAAAAATTCATATTTGGTGTATTATTGTTCGACTATGGTGTGATTTCGTTCCTTTGTTTGGAAATTTTGGTTGTTGTTGATTTTCTGTAGTTCCAGCTGATCAGCACAAATGCGCCCCTTTCATACAATATCTCTAAACCATATTATCCACCCTTTTGTATGAACGCACCAATTACCCACTTTTTTCACTTAGTACGATCGCGGTGGATTAGTG
>JBDJHY010243027.1:0-10808 GCA_039654485.1 Withania somnifera
GACCAACGATGCCTAATGGGTACCTTGTTTGGTACTCATGTTGCACTTCTGTACCATTTTTGTGGTGCAGATACCGGTAACGGTTATCAGAGATGATGAGATTTTACAGAGTAGATACAGTTGGTTGCGGAGATTATGCTGAGCTTTGCCATCCGAGCCGACCGTGGTTCCTTGATTTCCAGCCTACTTTATTTTTTCTATAGCAGGCCCTGTGTAGTATTACTTTTGTAGCAGTTGCTTTGTATATTTATCTTTTGGATGTTCTGTATAGTAGCTCCATGTACCACTGATAAGGTTTTGGGATTTTGGTTGTATATGTATTTTTCTGCTTTCGTTTTTACACATGTCTTTTTATGCTTTCTGCTATGTTGGATGATTCAAGTGTTTATAGCCGATTGTATGTAGCTCTAGGATGTAGGGTTAGGATTGTCTATTGTAGGGTTGTAGATGCCATCATGACTCGAATTTTGGGGTCATGACACATATCTCCTAAAATCTCCCTTGCGCCAATTATCATGCTCCTTAAACTTTCGACCTTGGTTACCACCTTGGTAACCACCCGTCTGATTTACAAAGTTAGCTCTTTCCTCCATGTTTTATCCAATTATCATTCCCTTTAAACTTCCCTTTTTCTACCAAAACATTCATATTACCAAATAATTTCTTGGTGATCAGGTCAAACTATGTACGATCTGTGCTACCTCAAGACCTCACTTATCTTCTCTCTTGCAGTTCTCTGCAGAAATCAAAACAACATTTACTCTATCTCCCACATACGACTCCTTAGTATGCCAAGCTCTTTTAGTTTTAGTGACCTTATCTAAATTCTCATAAATATACCCGAGAGATCGAACCATGCATAAACTTCCCATGACAGTGTCAGCCAGCGGCATGGTGGTCAAATTTAGTGATCTGTAGAATATGTCCTTGATATAATCATCAGGAAGCCTGTGGTTGGGGCACTGCTTCAGCTGCTTCTTCAATCTCATCTGGTCTTCATACAGTGCTTTACCTTGGATATTCCTAAAGGTACTGATCTCTTTCCTAAGTGTCAGCATCTTTGACAGTGGGAAGAATCTCTCCAGGAATGCTTCTCTAAATTTTTCCCAAGTAGTAATCGAGCCTTAAAGAAGCTTGTTCATCCATAAAGTTTCCTCGCCTGAAATTCAAAGGAGGAATAATTTAAGGCGGATAGCAGCTTGATTTACCCTAGGGATTTCGAATGACTGAAAATTTCCTGGGAATTCATCAAGTACAAGTTGGGGTCCTCCTCTACTATCCCTCTAAAAAACCCCTTCATGTTCATCGGTTGGATCATTGTGCTAGTTATTCTAAACTTAGCACCTTGGATGAGTGGGAGAGCATAATGTCTTTAGTTTCCCAAAACCCATCCTTCTTATCATCAGCAGCATCACTACGTGGGTTTAGGTTCAACTAAGCATGATGTTCTTGCTTAGCTGCAAGTCTAGCTTCCTCTACTTCTCTTTGTGCAGCTAGATGTTTAGTAGTCTTAGCCATTAGTCTATAAGTTTAGTCATTTTCTGGATCAAGAGGTATAAGGGTTCACTCAGACTTCGGGTAGAGGGAATAAACTACCTATGAGCCTGTAAAAAGACAAAAAAAAAAGAGAAGTAAATTTTAAGAAACACTATTAGAACAAAAGTAAATGACCAATAGACTACTTCAAGTCATACTCCTTGGCAATAACGCAAAAATTTGATGTCACCCAAGACTACATCTCAATTAGAATCATAAAGTGGTTGCTATCAAATATAAAAGCCAACTTAGGGTTGGAGTTGATCCCATGGGGAATGTGGTGAAGTACATCTACTAGCACATCACTTTGTTGTAGTGAGTATTTCCAGAATAAACTATTACAGAAAAGTAAATTTGGGATTTTAATTTCAGAATTATTGTTTGATGATTGCAAGTTCATTGTTTCTTAAAGTTGTGAATTCGTATGATGAAGACACTAGGACTGTGTTCCGTATAACGTCATAACTCCATAGGTGTTCAATATTAGAGATCTATATCGGTGCTTATGCATGCAAAATCTATAGGTTAATTCACTAAACTCTGTCAGACCCTGTTAGGTGACTTTAAACTAATCTCCGTCAGGTCTCATAATGCGCTCCGTACCAACCCTTTATTATTGATCTCAAATTTAACCATCATCAGTAGGTGTCAGGTTAATTAGATGAATCTCTAAATCTCTGTTGTAGTGTTCTTTTCCTAATCTCAACCCCCCTCCCCCTGTCTAGGAAAGTAAAGAATACAATCGAGATTTTAATGCATTCACTCATTAAAAATCAATCAGTATGAAGCACCTTACAATACAAACATTCACATTATTCAAAAAACACCAATTATACCTTAACATACTTCACAAATTAGTTATGGTTCCCACAACCCTCGTTGTGGTGTTTAGATATCCATGTTCACATTATTATCACAAGTAATCAATGAAAAATTCAAGATAATAACACTTATATTTGTAGAATGATAACTTGTAATGATGAAGATGAAAAGTGATCATTGATTCACAAATTAAAAGTAAACTTCACAAAATAAGTTTCGAGTCACAATGCATACTTAAAAATACAAGTAAAACTTAATATAGAGTGTGCAACTTCGACAAGAAAACCTAAAAAAAAGAGTATATATAGACAAGGAAATCTAATCCCATATAAAATAAGAGAATACGGGTCGACTTCACTCAAGGCGAATGGTAGTACAGATCATACACAAGTGACACGGTCCATACCTTCCTTTGTGTTCCGACACTTATGCACTTTTTTCTTCAAGTCTTAACATACAAGCTTAGTACAGTTCATATATGCTCAGCATGACCATATGAACATCTATCCTTCAATGCTTGCACTTCACAATCTTCAATTCATCAGGCTCCTTTAATAAGAGTCTTGGCATGGACCATACAGGCCTAACACATTCTGTGCCACAATTATACCTCATGCCTTGTTCAGTTTTCCAACTTTTCTTCATCCAAAACTCCAAGTGTCATCCAATGGATCCCAGAACATCCCATATCCCATTGGTATAGCTATACCATGACCTGTTCACCATACTTAGCAAACATTCTCAAATTTTTCTTCAATTTTTCTCTAGAATTAAAATTCCTACAAACACGCATCAAACGACTAAAATTCACAATATATCACTTAAGAAAAGTCTCAAATCCTTTGTATTAGGCATCGAAAGTGCCATATTTTACCTACACATCATTTATGTTGTCTCGGTCAATGAAATTGTGCTTATGCTATTGTTCTCTATCCACTACAATCATTCCCAATCACTACAATTGTTCTACTCTTTTAGGTGCATTTGATGCGATTGTGACCCTCTAAAAAGATCACACTGAATAGCTCTAGCTTATACATATATCATGTTCCTTGAATTATCAATCTTTGTTTCTATTTTATCTCTCACTAAATGTTTCCTCAACACTAAAATATCTTGTAAATCATATCTTAGCCTTTGGAGATCACTCTTTCACAAGAATCTCGAGTTCCACTCTCAATTTTGTAAGTATTTTGTCCTTAATTTCCATGTCCAAGACTACTTTCCTCCATTGCTAAAACTTTCTATTTTTTGATAATTCTTTATAAACTTATATGCCTCGGTTGGTTTTTGTGAATATTTTGTGTATTTGGTGTGTATTGTTATCCCGTTGTTGGTTTATCCTTCATCTCTCAGTATGTATTCTTCATTTTTTCTCTTGAAACTTGTAAAGTCTTGAAATTTCCTATTTTTCTTCTCTTTATTCTCTGAGCATTTTATAGAAAAAAAATTTCTCGAACTATGCTCTTTTTTAAGCATGAGTTATGGTGTTGTAGGAAACTCTATGGAAAACTTCACTTCTAGGTCCGATTTGCGGGTCCCGCGGGCTTATTTTGGACTCAAATTTTGGCTGAGATCTGGAGTCATTATAATTTATACCATTTGAATTGTATTGATGTATAGATTCTTATTTTAATAGTTTCAACCACTTTAAGAGCTATTTTGATCTCGATGATCTGATCTCTATGGCCTGCAGTTGCATTTCTGTTGGTCAATAAGTAGGCTTTCGCTGACTCCCTCTAGGTTGGGTGTACAATCATAATAATTATGCTAAATTGTATCCTTATGTCAGGTTTCTTAGGTTGGCATTATGACCCCTGACTACTTATCTTCTTCTGCTTCATCTTTCTTTATGACAAAGTTTGGTGTAATACAATGCCTTGGACCTATTAAAGGACTTAAGGTGGCCATAGGGTGAATCTAGAAATATAGGAAGTTGTATCATGGGTTGGTTTTTAGGTTTTTCTCTTGGGTTTGGTCTATTTGTTGTATGCTACTAGTTGTAGATCTGAGCCTGTGCAAGGCCAATGATATTGTTGTAGTATTATTTGTGCATTCATGTAGCATGCGTACCAATGTGTATACCATCCTAATTTATGATATTTGGAGGGGCTAAAGGCCCATCATAACCATTTTCTAAAACATTATGGACTTAAGGGACCATTTTCTTATATAAATGGTTAAATTGGACTAGAAATGGTTAATATGTGTTTTCAAATAATAAATAAGGGATTTGAAATTGTTTTAGTCTCAATCGGTGGTCGGCACCTTATTTACTCCTTTCCACTTATTTTAGCCCAGGCTTCATGACCTGGCACCGAGAACTATCATACATTACTATTATTAGCACTTAGTCTCGACCTAGTTTTGAGCAGCTAGTTTATCTTTTTCTAATTATATTATTCTTACGGAAATGACATATACATTCCTGACATATTGTAATATGGTGACACTGATATATTGAGATCCTATGATACCAACATATCAAGATATTAATTCACTAAAAAGTTGAGATACTGATACATAAGATACCTATTAACTTTGAGCTTCTAACTAAGAGTATATAATTTAAGACCCCTATGGGCCCTATCGATGCAGTTACAGCCGATGAAGGGGTGCCTATCAATGACTTCTATGGGTCCTACCTCGGGTACCCGAGCCAGGGAAGGTGCATACGGCTACACTCGAGACCTACCTCTACTTCATTTATTTGTCACTTTCCTACACTTGTTTTCTTTACAAACTCACTGGTAATATGGGATGTCGACAGGTAAGCAAGCCTTTTTGTACCCTTCATAGCTTATGTGTGGTTTGGAAGAGTCACTTGTATATCTTGTCAATTGTGCCTTCTGTATTAACTATAGTTGTCACTTATTAATCATACTTCCCTAATGTTCTTATTTATATGTATTCGTGTTTAATGTATATTTCCTCATCATGTCATTGAGGCTACCGGTACACCACCCACTCCCCCGTAGTCTTTCTTGCTGCCTTTATTACCTAGTTTGCCTTGTTATTATGTTGTTGCAAGGACTCCGGTATGTATTCTTCCATTATCTAAGTTGTTATATCATTTCTATAGCTAGCGGTACTTGCTTGCTATCTGTCCTTCTTGCTCCTATTTTTATAGCTAGGTTCCTTTGCTTTTTTTACTTACTTTCGTGACTTACTTTCCATACGTTACTGCTATTTACTATAGTTATTCCTTTTATGCCCAATCCTACTAGGTACTCATTGATTTGGAAATTAGTACTTATATTACACTTTTGCATCTTCCCTAGTGTAGATATAGGTGTGACTAACCACTACTAACGTTGCAAATCATGCTAGCTAACTGACTTCAGAGATATAGGGTGATCTCTAGATGTTTAGAGTTTCATGTATCTCTTCAGATTATATTTTCTATCTTTTGTGTTCCCGAGATAAATGTATATATCGTACTTGTGTTATTTGTACTTTATACCTTTTAATAGCTCATGTATACATTGATACTAGGTCTTAGGAGGGTTTAGTTAACTGTATTATCTCATTCTTGTTTTATTATCTCATCATTTGCTTATTATTATTACTTTTGTGACTTTTGCATAGGTTTATTTGCGATAGTATCCCATCACTTACGATCTAGGCTATATGGTTAGTTGGCCTACAGGAGGGTAGTAGGTGCAATCATGACCTGAGAAATTGGGTCATGACACATTTACCATTGGCAAAGGTTGGTTATAATAACAGTCCATTGGTATAAGCATTTACATTGGCAGACTTTTCTTATAATAATAGTTATCATTTTAGCATTCAGATGGAGGTTTTTGAGGCTTTATATGGAAAGAGATCTAGATATCTAATTGGGTGGTTCAATATATTTGAGGTAAGAGCCTTGTATCATCAACCAAGGAGAAAATATAAAATGGGCGTGCGGTAATAATTCCATATTGATTCAAATTAATCCATATGCTCCCATTTTTAATAAGATTCTAGCTAGAAGCATACAAGTACTGTAATGTGCTTCTCCATGGGTATCTAGTAACCATGTGCGTAGGGGGATAATGGGCTATTTAAAAGCAAAAGAAATAAAAAATACAATATAGAAGATTATTTCTAAAACAATAGGATATGATGCTATGGAGCAGGTTCGGATCATTTAGAGTAGGTTGCTAATGGCCTAGAGTGAACAGAAGAGTTATGCTGAATGGCAGGTTTGAGCCTTAGAGTTTGTGGAGGGAGAATGTGTTTTGTTGAAGGTATCACCCATGCAGAGTGTGGTGATGTTTGGAAAGAAGGAAAATCTTAGCCCTGGGTTTATTATCCTATTTGAAATTCTAAGACATGTTGGGGAGGTGGCTTATGAGTTAACTTCACCATCTATTTTATCAACAGTGCATCCTACTTCTCAGTTTCCATCCTTCATAATACATTCTTGATGATTTTCATGTGATCTATTTTGAGTCTATTACTTTCGATCCATACTTGACTTATGAGGAGGAGCCTGTAGCTATTCTAGACGGGGCAAATTAGAATGTAAAGGTTTAGTGGAAGCATCGTCTAATTTAAGAGGTTGTGTGGGAGATTTGAGTTTGATATGCATGCCAATATCCATATCTCTTTGATACATTAGGTAATTTCTGTTCCTTTATGTTCAAGGGGTTCTTATAGTGGATGATATAATTACACTGAAGGTCAGTTTTGGAATTTTCCATAAAATTACTATTTTCCTTCCCGATAGTTTCTCTAAATCATATTTGTTTAGTTTATGGGATTTTCTTTGAAATTGAAGCTAAAAGTTATAGGTTTTGAGAAATTTTTAATTTTTGGAAACCTTTAAGTTGAAAATTTTGACTTTAGTCAATACTTAGAGTTTCAAGTCTCAGAATGAAATTTTGTTAGTTCCATCAGGTCCAGAATGTGGAATTTTTTCTAGGAGGACCTTCGTTTTCAGTTTTAAGATTTTCGTATTGATTTTATCCCGTGAGATGAGATAAAATTAAGTTTTAATGCCAAAGTTTGACTTTAGTTAATATTTGATATCAGATTCTTCTATTAGAATTTCTTTGATTTCATTGTATTAGGAAGGTCATTATTTATCTATGAGAAGGGTCAAAATATTATTTTGAGGTTCCGAAGGCAATATTATTTTCTTATCCAAGTTTCCATTTTTACGACAATGATGGGTACGAGTTAAGCAGACCTTGAATTCATATTTTGATGGTTCTATTAAGTCCAGGACATCGAATTTAGCAAGGTAACATATATGGTTTGTGTGCACGAAATTCTTAAAGAATCCTTCTGATCCATTTGAAGACTTCAATTTTTTGCATTGATGAACAGTACCCGATGCATCCCAAGGTTTTTCATCACGATCGTGAGGTCCCAAGTTGTAATCTTGTAGATCTATTTAATTGTTCATCACGATCATGTGACCTCAGTCTCAATCACATAAGTCTTGGTCCTATTTCATCGCGATCACATAGGTCTTGGTCTTAGTTCGTCATGTTCCTAGAAGTCATGACCGTGTAGTATAAAATATAGGGTCTAATAATTTTGTTCCTTGTCGTGATCGTATAGGCATACATCTTCTAGTGTTTCAGTAATAAAAATCATTGAACGGGCCTTTTCTCCCTATTTACTATTTTTAGACCTTAAGAGCTTGCTTGTGGTATTTTCACTAATATTGTTTTAGGAAAAACTCATGGATAAGATTTGTAATCATTTATTCTTCGTTACCCATAGATTATTTCATGATTTTAACATCAAAATCATTTATTTCAATATATAATTTTTTGTATTTTTGAGAAAAGCCATGATATAGTATTTGTTTAATTTTGATAGTCAATTCTACTCTCTTTTTGACAAAATTTTATATTTGAGATTCTTAAAATATGAGAAATGTGATTTTGAACAAAAGTTCTAGATTTACCTCGGTTTTGACTTTTTCGGGTACTTTGGAACCAATTTCTAAAATGGAAATATGGGTTTCATTGTTCATGTTTTCTCATGCTTAGTTTATATTTGCATAGATTTTGTAGATTTAGAGGCTTTACATAAAGGAAAGGTGTCCACTGAGTTGATTGCTTCATTTTAAGGAAAGTAGAGGTTTGACTCTAATACAAAGTATCGTAGTCTATTAGGTGTTATTTATTTGCAATTGGGAGTAATGGGGAATAATTGGGGGTGTATTGATGGGTGAAGGATTGAGTATTCACTCAAACAATAGAGTCAAGCATGCGGGGTTAAAATAATAAAATAAAGATAATGATACTAGCTTGACTTATTCATCCTCTATTGAGTTGATGTATTGCATAGTAGTTGTACTACCCAGATGGGGTTTTGTACACTTGATTGATATTGATTGATGATTATACACAAGTGTGGGTCTTATTTCCATGAGTTGATATTATATTTGGTGGATTTCCCATGTGGTGTCTTGTTGACTTATTTACTTTCACTGTTCTATATTTATCTTTAATTATGGTATTATAAATGTTGTTGGATTTTGGATTCAGATATGATTATATTAATGTTGATGATGTGAAGCAAGGTCTGAGCTTCTTACCAATATTTCTATGACGTGAGAGATTGGTAAGGTAAAGCAAGAGCTAACGTCCGTACTAAGACTGCTATGATGATATGATTGGATCGAATTTTCATGTTCAATCAAATATGATTGGATCGAATTTCCATGTTTATACATGGTATGATTGGATCAAGTGTCTCTTTCCTGCATAAGTAGTTGATTGATGTTATGATGCCTCCTAGATATGGTAAATTAGTGAGAAAGGTCATGATTGAACCAGATTGAGATGGGCTAGGTACTTACGGTTATATTGACTTAATTATGGGTTACTTTGTTTGATTCTTTTAGAACCTATTCTACAAGTTTACTTCTCAACAGCTTCGGATGTACCCTTCCTATCATGTGTAGGCATGCGTGTTGGGAACTAGCAGAAGTGTAAAGGAATCTTTCTCGATTAGTAGTATAACGAGTGGTATCTTCCCATGAGTCATGGAATAACTCGAGATGGAGAACCTACACTTTAATAGACCATTGATAGATACTCTATGATGATGCATTGGTTCACTAGATGATTATTGTACCTTGGTTAGCCATTTGGAATTCTTCTCACAAGTTTATTTCTCGGCAGTATCGGACATAGTCTTCTATCATAGATGGACTTGTGTGTTCAGTACTGAGTGGAGAACTAAAGAATGGTACATACTAGTTATACTTAATGTTTATAAATTGGTTTATGATATGATTATGTATTAGTTATGAGTTACAACATTGACGGTGGTCTAATCATTTCATACTCTATCCTATAAGTCTATTTCTTGGTAGCATCAGATGTACCCTTCCTATCGCATATGGACTTGTGTGTTAGGGACTAACATGGATTTAGACTTGAGTAGAGTTGTTTTTTAACCTTAGCCTATTCTTTTTATAATCCAATCCAAGAGTCCATCATTTAGTTGCTTCAAAAGAACCCTTCCTACCACAGATGGACTCGTGTATTAAGGAATGAGATGAGTGATGATGGAGTCCCTTTACGAGCCTATTGTATGACTAATTCATAAGTTGACTCGACTAGGGAGTTCTACTCTTGGGATAGACCGAGGGGAAATTTTTATACTTTTGATTTGTTTTGATTCAAGATATTATATTGATGTTGCACTTATATGTTAAGATGTCTGGTGAGGCAATGCCGGTATCTTATTGTGATGCAAGTCCATGGGATTTCATATTGATATTTCATTAGCTGGCTTTAGATTATTTTGGTTGGATTTTTTTGAGTAGTAAGCTTTATTATTTTTATCTGCTATGTCGTGTATTGCCCTTATAAACATCTGGATTGCAATATTTTCAGCAGCCGATGTCATAGGAGGATTGTTCTTGGGTATAAAGTGGTGGTTCTCATCACTACTTTGTATTTTAGCCAGCCAGTGATACTTGATGAGTACCCAATACCTTGCTTTTCTACACTTATGTAGGTTCTAAGCCCAGAGAATCTTTATTTGTCCTTTGACGTGTCACAGTTTAAGACTTGCTTACGAGAGATCAAGAGGTAGCTATTTATAGTCATGTACTCACCATGTACTTTCCCTATTTATGTCTTTGATTCTATTTGTTGAGTATTAGAGAAATTTGCGACCTTTTAATGTATCAGACATGTATTTTATCTTATTGACAGCTTGTACACTGTGACTCAGATTTTGGGAGGTTTATTAGTTGGATTTTGTTTTATACCTTCTTTTCTTCGCTTACTCATTCTTAGTTTCTTACCCATTCTCCAGTCACATGCATTTTGTTCTGGCTTGGACTCCGGTTCTTTCAACATGTAATGACCCTCATGGTAATTTATGATAAATACGCATTGTCTTGCATCTTAGAGCATTTCAGCAGTTGGCCCAAGTCATTTATGACTTGCTGGGACTGACAGTTCGGATCCCTGACGACTCGA
>JBDJHY010243037.1:0-10807 GCA_039654485.1 Withania somnifera
GCTACGGACTACGGGGTTTGGTTCTCCTACTTGGGTATAGTAGGTGCCATCATGACTTGAGAAATCGGGTCATGACAGGCAATAGGGACATGGACGGTATTACTAGTAACCTGAAGATACAAAGGGGATGATAAAGCAAGTAACTCCATGAACAAGAAACCCACAGAGTACAAAAGATCCGAAAGTAAAGACTAAATCTAGGTTGAGAATAGTAAGTATAGTAATAAAGTAAGTAAATTAACACTGACAGCCCCCAGAAGAATGGAAGCACACAGAAGTCATGCTCACCCATCGGCCTCCTATGCAACTGCGGTTATACTTAAAAAAACAAGTGTGGAAAATTAATACAACCATACAATGTCATAGTTCCTGGGTACATTCCTCTTCCAGTGCCCGTAGGCCCAGCAGGAAGGATCCATTGAAGGGATAATCCCTATATATCCTTACTCTAAGCTATACCTCTCCTCCATTCGCACGTAACCTAGAGATAGGGACTATGGAGGTACACCCACCACATACAAAACTCCAACATCACATTGATCTCACATCTCAATATCACATATTCTTAAGGAGTCTCATAGCCTAGACCATAATGCCTCAACAATGTTCTCAGTGTTCTGTAAACTCATCAACTCAGGGCGCCTTGCACCTCAATTTAGTAGTATTACCAAGGTCTCCAAATCAGCAGGTGAGAAAAGTATAGAAAAGTTGCAGTCACTACCGAACAAAGTCGGACACGGGTGACAGCAGCTGTACTCACTGCCGAATGAAGTAGGACTCAAGTCCCAGCATAAGTAATAAGTGATAGTACATAATTCCAAGGTATGAAACCTAGTATAAAATAAGGAAAAAGGTAGTACGGAGTGCTCGGTACATAACCGAGTCTAAAGTGAGAAAAAGGCTAATTATCATATATTATTATTAGAAAGTTCCATTTTCTTACAGTTATATCCATTTTTATTTTTATTATAGGGTAAACAGCCTCCATGGCTCAATAATAACAAAAAAAAGGTGATGTGTGCCCCCATCCCCAAATGCACTTTTAGAACAGAGCCCCAACTCTCTCGCAGTATGAGTGCAATAACACAAGCAATATCTATAGTTAACTTATGCATGGAATAAGCTCAACTAAGATATCGCTAGAAGAACAATACACTAGCCCAAACACATGGGCAAAACCCAAAATCCAACCCATGCAATAGCATACTACAACTTCTAGAGTCACCTACAGTCATTACAAGTCCAGTACTAGGTCACAAACGTCGTATTACACCGAGCTCCAATTGGGGAAAAGAATGGAAAGGGGTGAAGAAGCAGTTCAAGTACATTGTATCAACCTAGAAAACCCAACCCACGAATGCTATTCAGTTCAATTATGTATGCTATACGCCTAGAGAAAGTGGCACAGAGCCTACCTGTCATTTGATGACTAGCGTGTTGCAACTCCCAAATATCATCCATACTAATACCAAATGATCTCGAACGGCTTGGAAACTGGTGAAATATGAATCTAGAAATTAAGATGATTCAAAAGGTACTAAATTCTAGAATATCCCTAAAACAAGACTACGATACCTGCTGGCTGGACCTAAAAACAAACTTCGCCACAGAGTTCCCGACATCACCGGAAAGTCGTGATCCAAAAATAAGCACAATCTGAGAATAGAAAGGGCCTCAAAATTCCTAGGAAGGAATTAATCAATAGGTGCAAAATATTGCACAATCCATTAAGCTAAAACAGGGAAGAATATGCACCAGAATTTGAAAACAAATGACCAAGGAGTGGAATCAAGTCCACTCCACAAGGAAAAATGCTCAAAACCAACTGAAAATTTAAGATATTAACCGAAGCATAATTGGGGAATCAATGGTGGAAAGGACACTATGGCTATGGAAACATAGGATGGAGAAAGCACTTATCAAGAGCAGGGAAACTCCCTCTTCATTGAATTCTTGAAGACCCAACAGAAAATCACCGAGAGAGAGAGAGAGAGAGAGAGAGATAAGTGAGAAAAAATGGAAAAACTGTATGAAATTTTGAGGTTTTTCTATTTATATAACTGATGCAATGACGCCCGATCGCGCTAAACCACTGCAATTACACTAATAAAAGAAAATCTGGAATAGTGTGATCACGCCTAAGAAGCTTAATTGTGCTAAAGAGGGAAGAGGGAGAATTATCGTGATTGCGCAGAATCAGTGCAATTGTAAGAAAGAAAGCTAAAAAGGAAAATCATCGCGATCGCATCACGCCAGCATAATTGCATTGACTACCTGAGATAGTAGAAAATTTTGCAACAACAGAATTTCCAAATGAGGGTGAAGAATCAGAATAGAGTCCAACAGCAATGAGAAAAATATGTATCTTAAGTGAAAAATATATTTCAGACGTAACATAATTGACGAAAATACCAACAGTGGTCGTTTGAGCGAAAGAGACCCCAAACAAAACCAAAAGCACACTAAGACACTCAAAACGACACTGAATACCTCAGGAAGTGCACCAACACCCCTACTAGTCTAAAATCACCATTACAGAGATGGTAGAAGCGTTAGAATCCCATTCAAACACTCCTATTACCATACACTAACTTCGAGCCAATTCTCAACTCATAATGAGATGAAAACCAAAAAATAACTCAAACTCAAAATAAAGACCCTGGAACATGAACTAAAGGTCCCTCTATACCAAAGTTGACATTTCGAAGCTAATGGAAAAGTCATATTTTTGATCTGATGCTTCGATCCTTAAACGTTGACCAAATTCAAAGATTAAACTAGTTACCAATAAAAAACACACAAAATAAGCCAACTCACACTGAAAGTTCCCAGAACCTGATTGTGGGACCACCTAGACCACAAACCATGTTCTGAAGCTAATGGAACTGTCATAATTTTATTACGATCTCATCATGAAGGAAAGTTGACTAAAGACAACGAGTACCTAAGTCTAGGCTCTAAAACAGGAAGAGTGAGATAAATCTCAACTGAACCACTAGGGATCCAGACTACCGTTCCCAACTGGTTATAAATGACCTAGGGTAGCTGCTTGAAAACTCTAAAAACCAAGATAACTTGTAAAACACCCAAATGACCATAAGGGTTAATACATATAGAAATCCTAGGACACTTTGTAAGAGAGTCAAGGTCCTCTATTTGCCTAATAACTGAATAAGCAATGAAACATGGGTATCTTCCTTCCTTAAAGCCTCAAAATCTTCAAAAACTATTCAAATATGAGTTATGCATGAGAAAATATGAACATTGATACCCATATTAATATTTTAAAATTGGATCCAAAATTGCCCCCCCTCCCTAAAGTCAAAAATGAGGGCCAAGGGTAAATTTTGATTTTTCTTTAAAGATAATGTTACCCATAATTTTGGATCCAAAATATGAAATTTCATCGTAAACAGGGTAGAAATCAACTTCAAAACTCAAAATTATCGAATCATGGCTTTCCTAAAAAATCCCAAAATTTAAACTTTGAAATCCATCAGTTTTAATGTCAAAATAGTGAAATAATTGATGGGTACGAAGATTCAATGATTAAAAAGTTTAACCAATATCCTTGTGTAGAAATATACCTTTGAAAATACCTTAAAGTGAACTCTCAAGGTCCAAAAATAGAAAATAGGGGTAAACAATGTGTAAAGTGACTTCAGTGCCTAAGTCACCAGTTCAAGCACATTTACGTGATTGTGACCTACTGTTCATGAGATCATTATGTGCTAGTTTTTATAGGTACACTATCACAACCTAACCTTACACGATCAAAAAAGTAGGTGGGTCACAACTATGCAATCGCGATGTAGTATATTTTCCTTCTATGCAGTAGTGATGAAGAGTTACACAGTCGTTATTAAGGATTTTGGCTTGCACTAGCAACTATAGCTGACACCAAAAGGGAATGAAACAAAGTCTCCTAAATGACCCTCAATATTTATTTGAAATCCTGTGCACACAAACCAACTATGCTACCCCACTAAATTCGACATTCAAAACTTACTAAAACAATTAAAATGGAAATTTGAGGTCTCCTTGACCTGATATCTGCCAAGGTTACAGAAAAAGGAAACTTTAACTAGAATGACAAAAATGCCCTTATAACCTCCAAAAAATATTTTGAACCTTCTCCTAGATCAAAAATGATAACCTGAATCTAACAGAATCGGTAAAATTCAAATACAAATGCCCGATCATCAAATATTGACAAAAGTCAAACTTTGGCCTTAAGACTCAGTTTTATCTTGTTAAATGAGCTAAACTCACCATGAAAAGCCTAAAACTGAAAATGAAGGACCTCTTAGATAAATTTCCATATTCCAAAGATGATAGCGCTAATCGAATTCTATTCTAAGAGTCAGAAACTCTAATTGTTGACTAAAGTCAACTATTTTAACTTAAAGGCTGAAAAACTAAATCAAAAACTATAACTTTTAGCTCAATTTAAAAACCAACCCTATAAACTGAACAAATATGACTTAGGGAAATTATCGAGAAAGGCAAAATGGTAATTTTTCAAAAATTCAAAAACTGACCTTTAGAGTAATTACTTCATCTACCACCAAAAATCATGTTCGTCCTAAGACATAAAGGAATAAAAAGTAACAGAAGCCTTAAAAAGTTGTGGACACTTGGCATGCATATAAGACACAATCTCCCATATAGTCTTTGAGACTGGACGATGCTTCCACTCAACCTTTAATGGAGCAATCTCCTTAGTCCTCAACTTCCTAACTTTCCCATCTAGAATAGCCAAAGACACCTCTTCATGAGGCAACTCAGGATACAAGGTCATATGAGAATCATCGGGGATGTAATTTTGAAGCATGAAAACATAAAAAGTGGGTTGCACTTCTAATAAACTAGGTGTCAAAGCTTACTCATAATCCACCTCGCAAACATATTTTAGAATCTTAAATGGGATAATAAACTGAGTGCTAAGATTTCCTTTCTTTGAAGACCTCATCACACCCTTCGGGTGATGCTTTGCAAAACATGGTCATCCTCCATAAAACCTAAGGCTTAAACCTTCCTATCAGTATAATTCTAGCATCACAAAGTAAATCTGTTTCCAAGGATCTTACCTAGAAAACATTAGACCAACTAATTGAAGATCGACATCTCCTACCATATAAAGCCTTGAAAGGCTTCATATGAATTCTAACTATTATATTCAAACTTAACCAATGGTAAGTGTTTATCCCAATAGCCTCAAAAATTAATAATACAGACTCGTTGTGTTTCCTCTAGTACCTGAATCATCTTCTTAAACGGGTCATCAGTTTGAGGATGTAAAGTTGTACTCATATCTGACTAAGTATCCAAACATGATGTAATTCCCTCCAAAAGTGTAAAGTGTACAAGGATCATTGGTCAAAAATGATAGAAATAGGGACACCATGCAAACGAACAATCTATCTAAGGTAAATCTCTACTAACTTCTCAATCGTATAATAAACTTTAACCATAATGAAATGAGAAGACTGGTCAAAGTATCTACAATCACCCAAATAGTGTCATAACCACCCACAATAGTAGGAAACCCACATCAAAATCTATGGTAATTCATCCCATTCCCATAATAGAATGGGCATTCTATGAGATATTCAACCAGACTGTTGGTACTCAAACTAATTTTCTGATAATGTAAACAAATATACATAAACTCAGCTATACCCTTCTTCATGCCACACCGCCAGTAGTGCTGGCTCAAGTAGTGATACATTTTCGCTGCTTTAGGGTGAATGCAATATTTCAAACAATGAGCCTCTAATAGAATCAAATCACCCACCTTAGGAAAACAAATCCTATTACCAATGCAAAAAATACCATATAAAACAAAAAAAGGCCTTTTTATCTTCCTCACTCAACACTTTACCCCTGATAATGCATAATTTTTCATCTTCAAACTGCCTTTTCTTGATCTAATCCTTCAAGGAAGAATTGGCCTCAACAAAAGAAAAAACCCCCACTATCATTTGAGATTTGTAACCAAACCAAATTATTGGCTAGATACTAAAAATCTCTAGACAAAGGTCGTTTCTCAACACAAATCGAAGCAAGACTACCCATACTAGCTGATTTTCTACTCAAAACACCAGCTACTACATTAACTTTCCATATGGTATAGAATAGTCATATTATAATATTTGAATCACTTGATCCAATTCTACTTCCTCAAATTCATATCCCTCTAATTTAAAATATATTTAAGGCTCCTATAATCAGTGAACAGCTCATAATCTACCCCATACAAACACTGTCGCCATATCGTAAACTCAAATACAATGTTGGCCACTCTAAATTATGGATAGGATAATTCTTCTTATGAACCTTTAACTACCTCAAAGCAAATACTATAACTGTCCTATTTTGTAGCAAAACATTCCCCCAATCTGCTCTAAAACATCATAGTATATGATAAAAGGCTCAACCTCAATAGGAAAAATCAAAACAAGAGTTGAAGTCAATAAGGCCTTAAGCCTATTCTAATTTAACCAAGTAAACATGGCTATAATAGAATAAAATCCCTAAACAAATCTGGTAATAACTAACTAAGTCAACTACACTACGAATCTTTGTATGAGAAGTAAGCCTAGTCCAATAGTGAAAAGCTTTATTCTTGGATGAATCAACCATAATACTTCCCTTGGACACCACATTCTGCAAGAAAGTCACAAAACTATTCCAAATTTCACATTTCAAAAACTTGGCATATAACTTCTCCTCCCTTAACCACTATAACACATTCGCCAGATTCTACACATGATCTGCCTCACTCCTCGAGTACACCAAATTGTCATCAACAAATATTATCACAAATGGTATAGATAATGTCAAAATACCCCATTTATCAACTCTACAAACGCTACTTGGGAATTATTCATTCTAAAAGATATTACTAGAAACTTATAATGGACATAACTAGTTCAAAGGTTGTATTAGGGGTGTTTGAAGCCTTAATCCTGAACTGATAATAGTTGGACCTCAAGTCAATCATAGAAAATACCATGGTTTCCAAAAACTGGTCAAAAAAATCATTAATATGTTTAAAGGGATACTTATTCTTAATAGTAACCCTATTTAATTTCCTATAGTCAATGCACATCCTTATAGACCCATCAGTTTTCTTCATGGACAAAATAGGAGTACCCCATAGTGACATACTCGGCCTAATAAATCCCTTTGTCAACAAATCTTAAAACTTGTCCTTTAATTCTTTCAACTATGTTGGGTCCACCCGATAAGGAGGAATAGATATGGGCTTAGTGCCTAGTCTAAATAGATACAAAGTTGATGTCTCAATGAGGAAGAACACCTTGAAGATCAGTAGAAAAGATATATTGAAACTCATATGCAACTAGAATAGACTCAACAAAAGGAATATCAACACTAGTATCCCAAATTAAGGCCAAATCGTACATCCAACCTCTATCAATAAATCTCTGGGCATGAAAGAAGGAAATTACCCTACTAGGATGGGAACCACTAGCACCCTTCCAAATTTTAAATTTCCCTTAACCCTCGATTTTTACTTTCTGGGGGGGATTTTTGGACCCAATTTTAAAAATAAAATATGGGTATCGATGTTTTTTTTCTCCTACTTAGCTTATATTCAAATAAATTTTGCGGATTTGGAAGGTCGACACAAGGGAAAGGTACCAGATTAAGTTGATTTCCTCATTTAAGGAAAGTGAAGGCTTGAATTTATTACAAAGTATCGTAGGCTATTATGTGTTAAATTGTTTATAATTGGGAGTAATGGGGAGTATTTGAGAGTGTCCATGTAAGTAAAGTGACGAGTATCCACCCCAGATCTATAGTCAAACATGTAGGGTCAAAATAAAGAAATAAAAATAATGTTATTGGCTTGATTTGATTATCCTTATTAAGTTGAGTTGTTGCATAACAATTGTGTTCCCTGGATGCGGTTTTATGCACTTAATTTATGTTGATTGATAATTATACCCGTGTATGGGTCTTACTTCCATGATTTGATATTATAATTGATAGATGCCCGTGTGGGGGCTTGTTGACTTATTTACTTTTGTTATGTTATATATTACATTAATTATTGTACTTTAATTATTGTTATATTTTGAGATTTGATACAATTTTGAAATAGTAATAAAATGCAAGCAAGAGTCGAGGTTCGTACTAGCATTGCTATGATGGTATGATTGGATTGAAATTCATGTTCTAACATGGTATGATTGGAATATTTTCCATGTACTAGCATGGTATGACTGTATCATATTCCATGTTTAGACATGGTTTGATTGGATTGGATTGGATGTCACATTTCGGCATAGTATGATTAAATCAAATACCATCTTCTAACATGGTATGATTAGGTCGAATACCACATTTTAGCATGGTATAATTGTATTTGATGCCACATTCAAATATGGTATGATTAGATTTAGTGCAACATTCCAGCACTGGTATTTGATTTGTGATAAAATAATTATCGATTATGATAAACGAATGACAAAGGCCAACTAATAATTAGATGGTATAGGCAATAAATAATGTGATTTGTGTATGGATTATTGTGGGCTATTATTTGAGAACTCATCCTACAAGTTTACTTCACGGAAACATTGAATGTACCCTTCCTATCGCGGGTAGACTTGTGAGTGGGGAACTAATATGGGTGTAAAAGACTCTTTCTCAAGTTGGAGGATAATGAGTGGGATTTTCCCATAATTCATGGATTAACTTGGGAAGGATAACCTACACTTAGATAGAACAGAGATGGTTATTATATGATGATCGATTGGTTCGTTAGATGATTCTTGTACCTTGGATTACCAATTTAAAATCCTTCCCATAAATTCATTTCTTGGCAACGTCGGATATACTCTTCCAATTATAACGGGAATTGTGTGTCAGGGACTGAGTGGAGTGTTGAAGGATAGTATCGATTGGTTATATTTGATGCTTATTCATTGTATATATGATGTTTATGTATTGGTTATGAATCACTATATTGATGGTTGTTTATCCATTTAAGAATCTATTCTACAAGTCCATTTCTTAGCAGCGTTAGATGTACCCTTCCTATTACAAATGAACTTATGTGTTAGGGACTGACATGGATATAGACTTGAGTAGAGTTCCTTTACCTTAGCCTATTAATTTTATAATCTTTTCCACTAGTCTATTATTTTGTTGCATTAGATGTACCCTTCTTACCACGTGTGGACTCGTGTATTGGTGAATGAGATGGGTGATAATAGACCCCTTTGAGAGCCTATTGTACAACTAGTGGGAATTTTCCATGAGTAGTTGACTTGACTAGGTAGGCCTACACTTGGATAGGCCGATGGTGAGTTATAGACATGTTATTAATTTTGTTGTTATTTATGATGCACCTTATGAGGCAATATTGATACTCTATTATGATGATGTCCATGGAATTTTATGCCAATATTTCATTATTTGAGTTTAGAATATTACTGTTGTTCTGTTGAGTAGTTAGGTTTATTACTGTTATTCCCGACGCCCTATATCTTTCTTATAAACTGATGGATATAACATTTTTTGTAGCTTTGTGTCATAGAAGGATTATGATCAGGTTGTCAGGGTAGTGGTGCTCATTGCCGTTTTTTCTTAGGGACAACAGTGATACTTGATGAGTAACCATTTTTTTTGTACCCACTCTTTTTATTTTATACACTCGTGTAGTTTCTGAGCCTAGAGTAACTTACTTTGTATTTCCTCAGATTATAGTCTGAGGCAATTTTTATCGAGAAATCTAGAAGTATCTGATTGTAGTCCCGATGCACCGTGAAATTTTATTATCCTATGTATTTACTTCTATTTTGTTGATATTTGGAGACATTGATACCTTTATTGTATTAGACTTTTATTCATCTATTTAGCGGCTTGTACAGTTTGACTCCATATTTTGGGAGGTTTATTAATTGGATTTTATTTTATACCTTATTTTATTCTTTTTGATTCGTTATCTTCTGCATTTACCCTTTATAGATGTCATTAGGTTTACTTGTCCAAGTGGGTTAGGAAATGTGCCATCATGATATTTTGTGTCGTTACACTCATGTACCATAGCAATACTGAAAATTACACCTTGGTCCTTGCTTTTATATCATATATCAATATCACGATCATACCGAGAATCACACATTGGTCCATTATCTTTTCATATCATATTTCAACATCATGTAAATATCAAAAATCCCACATCGTCTAGATTTCCTTTTCACTCTATATTTCAATATCATGGAAATACGGAAAATCACACAATGCCAAATTGCTTTTTTATACCATATTCCTCTTTGTCTCTTTCTTCATGATATATTATGAAAATGGAATCTCGGCCCTTGCCTTTCAAATCATGTTATCATATGCCTCATAAACCATATGTCATGTCAATGATTAAGTGCATTAATAAATGAGAATATCATGTGCAAATCGTGGAAAAAGAGGTAATATCGCTCAAGAATAAAAAAGGCCACTCATGGGCACAATAAAAAATAGGAAATCATATCAATATCAACTAAAGCCACAAAAGGGCATGAAATTGAGTAAGGAAATAACCAAGTACAACTAATCATAACTAGGCATCTCATGTTGATATAAATATCTCAATCCATGAACTCGTATTTTCATTTTAATTACCTTTTTCTTAGACCCTGCATGCTTGTAATGACCCTTCAGGTCATTTATGATAAATACGTAGTGTCTTGCATCCTAGGGCATTTCGGTAGTTTCCCCAAGTCATTTATGACTTGCTGGGACCGATAGTTCGGATCCCTGGCAACTCGGTCGAGAA
>JBDJHY010243048.1:0-10807 GCA_039654485.1 Withania somnifera
CACTCTAGGATGCAAGACACTACATATTAATGATAAATGACCTTAAGGGTCATTACATTAAGTGACAGGTACTGCGCCTCTAGCAGGGTAAAGTATTCTCTAAAGAGGGAAGGGAAGGCTGAATTCTATGTCAAGTCACATGGTCTTACATGTCGGTTATAGAAACTCCCACTATATTCAATATCTATATTTTAAAGATGGTTTAAATTAAGTGCATTTAGTCTTATTGAAACTAATGAGGTTTATAGATAATTTTTTAGTCTTTTCTTACATTTCGAAAAGGTGAAGTTCTATATTATAAACTATCAGTTTGTTTAAGTTTTGTATGTTGAGGTTTGTAGTTAACAGTCATACATGCAGTTATCATAATTTAATAAATTATCGCATTTACTTTATTTATGAGTTCATTAACTATGATAAGATTGAGCTTTCTCTTTGAGTACTTGATATTTTAAATTCACTCACATGTTCAGTGTACGATATTTCAGCATTATAGTGGTTGGTCAGCTTTGGTCAGCATAGTATAGAATTGAGATTTATAAATAAATGGTATTATTGTATATTATCGTTTGTAGATGTTGAAAGTCAGTGTTAGAGTTGTTCATGCATTGCATAGACGAGCTCATGGTTTATATTAATTATGATAGAAGAATATTGGTATAGCCTATTCATATGACCTACCCATATGCTCAGCACATCCTAAAGTACTGACTCATATTTTATGTTGCATGTTATTTATCATGCAGTTCAAGCCAGTCATCTAGACGATCGCGATTGAATTGGTTTGCATCTTGAGGAGAATTAGAAGTTGGTGAATTCCCATTTGATTCGGGAACCAAAGCTGATGTTGTTTCATTTTTTTATTTTTATTAGAGCTGAGATATTAAGAGTTATTGATTTGATTTTATTTTTGTAAAGATAGAGACATTGTTCTAACATTTGAGATTCAGCTTATAGTATCTTTCATAGATTGAGATTGTAAATTTGAATTAAAATTTACATATTCATTTCTATACTTATTATTCATTCATGTAAGATGACCCATTGCTTCATGATTTTACTTATAATTTGTTTCTACTGAGTGTAAATGTTAGAGCTATGCATGAGCCAAGTCCATCCAAGGATACTAGAGCAACTTACTTGCTAAGGATGCCTTGTCGCTTCCAGAGGGTGACTCCAGGCTGTGACATGTATAAATTTTTATGTCATGGTACTCTTTTAAATCACTTATTTCATTGTTATGATTATTTTCTCCTCTTCTTTTTCTTCTTCTAAGTTTTTCCTTTAAAATTGATCAGTAGATCATGTCCATCAAGGACTTTCTTTGAAGAATCTATGTTTGGGTTATAACACAGGATGAGAAACTATACCTGGAAATTAATTTATAATATTTTGCATGTAAATTAACTCTTGAATTCTTTTACGAAGATCTAGAGCATTCATTCCATATATAATTTTCAGATGTTAATCAACTCTCTCCTTTTATGTTAGAAAATCTTACATTTACCCTCAATCACATTTGAGAACCCATATTTTTGCGTTTGGATAGAATAAGTGAAACATATACCGCACATTCAAATTTTTAGATTTGTTGTTGATCCTGAACTGACCGTATAGGATAACTTTGTTGTCTTAATGCATACAAGTGTAACTAAATATTAAATAAGATATATCATACCAATTTTTTTTTTTTGAAGTTTTATTTCTTATCACCAATGAATTAGCTATAATTTGAGTCATATAATTTCTGCAAAACAATTTGTATAAAAATCAACATTATCATTATAATTTTTATAGTTTGAACAATGCCTTTGATTTAACAACTTGAGCAAATAACCTTGCAAAGATCAAATTGCAAGTTTTTAAAAAAACTCATATGTGACCATCCATAAATGCATCTATTAAAATCATATAATAATTAGCAGTCTGCATGATAGGTGATCGAGCATATATTTTCTCTTTTATATATTTCAAAAATTTAGGGGATGCAATTTCAATCTTAGTTGATACAATGATCAATTTATCACGAGACAAGTATCACAAGAGAATTCTTGAAGATCTCTCTATTTCTTGAATACATTATACATGATTATCCATTAATTTCTTATCATATTGGAATCAGGATGATCAATTGGTGATGTCCACTGATATTTGTTTCACTGAGTTTCTAGTTTGCTATCATAAATAATTTCAACATCTGCCTATATTTTGCACTTTCAAATAAGAGAAAAATGAGATTAACCTTTCACATAAATATTTGTATTAATCTGCTTAGATTATAGTAATATGAAGATATTAAGTCTTTCCAATAACTTATAATCTCAATATAATTTATTTTGACCAATATCTTTTTTTTTTTCTAATTGACCGATATCTCTATAACATAATAAGTCTTTTTTGGACTTACTATAATTATAATATTAGAAATAATTTCATCTCTCTGAGTAGTAAGTCATTAGCTCTTCAGAGCTCTCAAATAATTATTGACAGTCACATATTTTATAACAGTATTTGTATAGGAAATATGTTCTTATAGATAGAATATCGTTATTATGGTCATGACCAAAATTATTATAGGCAAGAATTATTTCTTGATTTTACCCTTGAATAATTAATAATAATACATACTACAATATTTGTGACGTACTAAAAGTACGTGGCCAAATACCTTTGCACTAATATGATTTTTTTTATTTCTCTCAAACTTCTATTAAAGTCGATTTGTGATATTTATCTAATTATATATAAGTAGATTTTTATTGATAAATTTTATCACATTTTGACATGTTCACTTTCAAGAACGGGGGAGTATTCACGATACTCATCACAAGTCACATTCTCTTCAAGAATTTATCTATAACTATGTATATGTGCTTCATAAATTTTTATTATAAGCTATTGTTATGACTTGACATTTATCATATTTGTGTGATCCACCTCAACATCACTTTTAAAGGTCAAAGTTTTCACTTTTATTCCTTTTTTACGAAGGACTTATAAAACTTAATGAATTAGGTCCGCACAACAGCCGTATGCTGAATCATCTTTCACACCACTTTGGTGACAAAACTTTTCCTTGTATTTGAAGGATTATTTAGAGAATTCACTATGTTCTTCCTTTTATAATTATCAGAATGATAACTATTAGTATTTTGTCCCTTCATGCTTATATGCATTTATTCAACAACTTATCTTCTTTTAGACCTATTACGTACTACTATCAAATTTTCTTGATGGAAAGAAGCATGGGATAGACTTGATGAATTTTACTAAAGACATATCATTTTGTCTTTGTCTTTATTATATCATTAAAATGGAACTTGAGACGCAAACTCAAGGTGTTATCCTTATAAAGGCGTTTATGTCCATATCTTGATGGGACTCAAACACAACATTCAATCATCATGATGCGTCAAGACTCTAATTCTATACTTTGCCTTTTTAGAGAGTTGAAACTTGAATTCATCGGCTTACCCTTAACCAATGGTATAATAAGCCAAAGTGTAATAAGACTCATTATCAATCCTTAGAAATATTACACTTTTGGTAGTTAAAGATACCAATAAAATCTAACGACCATAATTTATAAAATATAGCCTTATGCAACAATACCTAATAAATTTTACTACCAACATTGATAAACTCTTACAATTTAAATGTGTGAGTCTAACACTTACACATTTATAAATAGATGATAATGTGTCAAATTACATATAAGAATAGCACAAGATTAGACTCGTAATTAAGAAGTTATCTAATATCACAAGTTCCAGAATGGTTAGTTAAAGATCCACAGTACAACATTTTACACTAGGTAGCCATAGATCACTAATGTTTTTAAAGGCAAAACTCTTTAATCTTATCAATAGTATATAGTGTATATGAGCACTATCGGTACAAATTTATATCAAAATACACTAAACGCTAATACATTTTTTTGCCACGTAGAGAAACAAAAAATGATCTGAAAATGACTGATAAGTCGGCCAACAAAAAGCCAAAATCAATCAAATGCAATTTTCATCCACCAAACTAGGACACACTACTAATTTATCAATCTGCATCTTCAACGAATTAGAAAATGTTAAATAACAAATTAAATTTATAATAAGGCACATGTAGATGCTTAAAAATAGATCATTCAAACATGATATTTAAGATGCCAAAATTATTTGAAACTTAGTTATCAAATTTAATTAGAGAATCTATAAAATGAACTTGGCAAAATTTAGGAATACTCAATAGAAGACTAGAAGTATAAATAATCTACTCGAAATATTAAAAGTCATTTCTAGCCATACTGAAAATTGAATCAAGCACATAATAAGTCACCTACCTAAATTACGAGTTGGATAATCGTGTGATTACTAGAATAGTAGTTACTTGTCCGTTGAAGAAAATACTTAATACAGAAGTAGGCCGTAAATTTTGAGAGTCGTGCTTATAAAGTATTATGCAAAAAATATGGAATTTAAAGATAAAAAAACAAATCAATAACTTTGTAGAGATGATGGAGGCATTGTATTATCACTTTTCTTGATAACATAATAGAAGAAAATACTCTCCTATTTATAGGAGAATTTCTTTTGATAACTAAGTTACAGAATTAACTTGGTTCAGTTACAATTATATTGACTCCTCCGTAATTAATAGTTTCTCTCTAAATAATTTTAGAAACTAGTTCTTGCTCTTCAAGTAATATAAAATGAACATACATATATTTAATATATTTGCAACAATTTCTTTTTTTTCACTTTGTAGTTTTTCCACAACTTTTGGGTCTTTTAACCGTAACCACAACCATGCCAACAAATCACCATTAAACCAAAATCATTGTCTGACCACCAAAACAAAACTCTCAGACTACCAAATAAAAAATCATCAGACTACAAATTCCAAACTAACAACAACAATGTAACTTTGGAGCAACATCAAGAATGAAACAAGTCGATTGCAAAGGCATCTCAAACTATATTATAAAAAAAATTCTTCATCAAACAAAAGGCCTTTAAAGTTTTACTCCTTTATTTATTTTTTTTGGAAAATTACTTGGTTCCTTAAATTTACAATTTGAAATGGTAAAATTATAATGCAAATAATCCTCAGAATTTCCTGTCTCATGCTATCTTTTTGGTTGTACATGTGATTCTCGTTATTTCTCCCCATCTCGCTTGTCAGAAGAGGATAATACTGAATTTACTTAATTAGTTCTACCTTTTCCCCAAAATCAAATGGTTAAAAATATTCTTCTACTTTTTACTTTATGTGATTTCTCTCTCTAATAAATTGAAAGATTTTAATATTCTCAATGAATTGTTAGAAATTGTACTACTAATGAATGTTTGTCACTTTGTATGCTTAAGATTAAGTGGAGCAGAACTGATTATGAGCTAAAACTGAAAAAATTTAGACGTTGATCCCGAGTGTCAACCGATCCACACCCAACATGACATCATGCGTGACATTGTCCATGTCTCAAAATCTGTGCCCTACGCTTATATTGTGACTCTTCACGGCGTTCGTTTGCCCAAGAAGCCACCTTATGTGATAATGCTTAAACTTAAATGTATAAAGAAGTAGTGACGTTGGGTGAATTCATATACCTAACGACCACATTTTATCCATATTTTAGTTAAAGTTTGAGAACAAATCCGTATAGGTTCTTACATTTTGATACGATATTATAATGGTAAAATAATATACATGATTAGTCAAGGTAAAATGTGAAAGAAATCCTCCTAAAAGAGCAAATGCAATATCGGAGCTTGCAAGCACAGTTAGATGATTTTCGAAAGAAGACAGAGTCAAGGCTATGGCCTGAGTGCAGCCACAGGCCTCAAACATCAGAGAAGATACAAAAACAGGGAGGACACTGCCCCAACTAAAGCCTACAGGTTAGAGCTATGAGATGTACCCCTGACCCTAAACTTGGGAAAAAGTTGATGTGAGGTTAAAATTATAAATATTTAGTTATTACTTATCTTATATTTTAATATTTTTACTTTTTTTTAAATATTAATTATTTTATATTATGTTAATATTATAATTTATTGTGTAGAAATATAATTGGTATAAATATACAGAAATTTAGAGCTCTGATTTTTTTTTCAGAGACTGGAGCCAAAGCCTGGAAGGGAGAAATTTAAAATGAAGGTTACATAAGAAAATCAAGCAGATAAGTTACTGAAATAAATTTAATATGTGTCTATATTATAGAAGTGGCAGTTTCAACATGCCCAGTTTTTGGCAATAAATGAAAAAATTGAGCTTATAATAGGCTGTAAGACATTTCTGTAAGATTAGCAATGTCTGAGAAAAGTTGCCGCTTGTGCTTTGTTGTTTGGACTTTATCAAGTATTTCAGAAAAAGTCCATCCTTTCCTATTAAATTACACGTCATGCCAGCCTTACATTGAAGTGTTTGAAGTGTTATTGAATTGGTGGGGCCCATTGAATCTTATTTGACTATGTGTACGCTCATTCTTTTTCTTTCTCTTTTATTTTAGTTTCTACTTTCTACTTTGATTTTTCATTTGAATTTGGTGAAAGGTAAATAATATCTTTACTATGTATATTTTCTATTTGAAAAATCAAATTTTTATCAACCTATTAAAATCTAATAAACTAATTAATTTTATAAAATAGACATTTATATCAATTAATTATAATAAAAACTAGAATTAAATATTAATATTTTCTTATTTGAATCTTATGCTAAAATATTTTTAAAATTTTATTTTAGAAAACTAAGAAAATATATTATTTTTCTATATATTTTTAGCATCGGTGAAAATGCCAATTAAAGGGTGATTTTTTCATTTTATATTAGCATCGTTTCACATTCTCAAGATAAATACAAGTATCAGACTGTATGCATGTCTGTTATTCTGATAAATCATTATTTAGACTACAAAATAACTTTTTGAGTCTTGCAAACTTCCTAGATCTAAAGAAAAAAATCTATTAGTTTTTTAGAAAATCATCAAGTATTTTTTACTTGGGTATACTCCATCTTCTACTGTATGTTGGTTTTTAACTTCATATTTTTTTTTCTTCTTCTTCCATTTTCCTAGTATTTTCTTTAATATTCTTTTCAATTTTTTCTTGATTCGTATGTATCAAGTCGTTGATATGAATTTTTATCATTCCATCAATCTGGTTTGAGTAATCTTTGCTTTATCACAGATTTAATTGAATTTTATGGGTTAATTTGAACATAGTTGCATGTTTGTGTTGATGTTGTTGGGTATTTAGTATTTAGTAGTGTTTCAAGATATTGCTAGTGTTTTTGTTAAAAATTTTGTGATTTTGATGGATTAGTGTCACGATATGAAAATCAAGTTGTGTTGGCATTTACATTTCACCTATAGACAAGCCTAACCCCAGCTCAGAGCGTAAAGCGATGAGCCAGTGCCAAAAACCAAAAAAAAAAAAAGAGAATGGAGACGAAAAGAAGAAACAGAAGAAAGACACGAAAATACACAATTAAAAATAACTCTCCAGAACCTGGTATCGTGGTTATAAAGCATCTATAGAACAAAATACAACCCACAACGGGGCAAAAAAGTTCAAATAGCTATCCGAACTCCAACTAGAATAGCTGTGAAGACTGAAGGAAGACCTGTCAACATGAACGCCGATTGCTCACCGTATCTCCTGAAACAGCATCAAACTAGCTTGCACAATCACGTCCGCTCTGATGACTCGTGCTAAGACCTGCATCACAAAAAGATGCAAAAGTGTAGCATAAGTATCAAAAACAACGGGTACCCAGTAGGTATCATAGGCCGACGGGGCAAAAGTAAGCATAATTAAGGTAAAGACGATCAAAAGTAAATAGGGTAAAGCAAGTAATGTACAACAGAAAAGGGAAAACTACACTAATAGCTACTAAGTGCGGTGAATGATCAACTATTACTGTGTGCAGCATCAACTCACAAGTATGAAGGAAAGTCACTATCAAGGTATAGCACAAAGAACCTGGGCCACAAGCAAATCATGACCAAATATAATACGTACCTAGAGCCCGAACGTAACCAGCACAAGGAAAGACCAATAAGAGAAAGAGAAACATAATGTAACCACTGAACGTAATAGTAACTAAGGCAAGAAAACTAATCAAAATATGGAAGAGTAACCACAAAGCCTAGCTAGCAACCAACACACCAACACATAAGTTAGCCAACGAGACTTCCCCCGTAAGCCCTGAGGAATGCAACCAAGCACACAAGGATGTAGTGCAAAGTGGTGCTGAAAAATAAATAGTTTCCTACGCACCCTTCCTGGTACAAAGACTCTGCCAAGAGCGAACCCACGGAAGCATCACCATATATACCCTTCCTACTCTAGTATACGCTTCTCCCGGGCTGCAGGTCATACCTAACAGAAATATCTCAAGCATAGCCACCCGTGGCCAGCGGGTCTGTGGAGGATCTAATCCCACGTACAAAATTCTCGTAAAAATCCAACTAGTGCCTTAGTCATCATGGCAAAAATGTCAAAACTCATGCTCAGCCCCTATATCATATCTCGGTAAAAAAACTCAAGTCCAACCAAATAAGACAATCAAAACTGAAGTAAAAATCCAATTATTTTCATGTAGGCAATACCCATAAATTAGAGTGTCAACGAGAAAATAAATCAGGTAGTGTGCGAAAATATCTCCAAACTACTACTGTAGTCGTAGATACATATAATGTATAAGAAATCAGTTTTCAATTATTACTCTATCAAAATAAAATTAAGTTACCTTTTATGGAAAAACAATGTGTGACCGCAACATAAAATCAACCAAATAGACTAAACTGGTCTAAGGCTGCTAACTGGAATCCATTGAATGATTATCAAGCCCTAGTCACAACGTGTATCCTCTCTAGCCCAACTACGATCTCGGGCCACGAATAATTGCAACAAAAATGTCACAACTTCCCATTAAGATCTAAGTACATATCCATACAGGAGAAGATATGAGCTATCATAGCAGTCTAATACAACTTACTCCCAGGATCGCACCGTGTCACGTTGCAATATTGTTACACGGGTTTTTAACTATTCAACAAAGACAAATCTACCTATCTATAACCAAGTGACCGCATACCTCCTAATAATACGGAACACCTCATGTAGAACGAAAAATAATTATCCTACCTAAATAGTCTCTAAAGCCACCAACATAAATCAGGGGATAGCTACTAAGCTCTAACCACTAGTATAATCCTCTCCTCAACCTCACTACATTCCAGAGTCGGCAGTGGACATACAGGTAGGGAAACATGCCCCAGAGTAAGTAACTAAGCTACAAATCAGTTGAGTAGGCAATAAGAAAAAGAATAAGAATAACGAGGCTCCAACTAGTAATTCTAGTCCCGAGCTAACATTTTACTATACATATACTACACTAGTACCCAGTTTGAAGAAAGTAGACAATAGCCTACCTGATGCCAGCAAAAACCTCAAAAGTCATACTGAAAAAATTCAAAAACTACGAATGAGCTCAGCACTACATGAATCTATCAAAAATGTAATCCATGAGTCGAGAGAAGTAAAACAAGACCCATATTTTTATATAAATATAGGATCGAAATTCAAATTAAAATAGGTTTGCAAACCCTAATGCTCAAAAAAATAAAATATTTATATGAACACGTAGAGCACAGCTCATACATCATATGGTAAAAAATAAATCTCAAACTAATGGTAAAAATGAAAAAACAATCTTGAAAAGTTTATGTATTATAGAAAACTTTATTACAATAGAGAAAACAAAGAATTATCCAATAAAACAAGCATAAAATTGTTAGAACACAATTCCATGTATCAAAATAATGATTTGAACTCTTAATACTACTAATTTAGCTCAAGATTTTTTCAAGAAATTGGGAGAAATTTTGAGAAAGTTCATAAAAATAAGAGAAAGAAAAATATATATATAGGCCTGCCAGGTCGGTCGCGTAATCATGAAATAAGCCACGCAATCGCGACCCCTGGTCTCCTCACTCTTTGCAATTGTGGCCCTCAGCCTTGCGATCACGATGCACAGTTAGCCTGGCGTGTACGATCGTAATCCTTTAGTGCCCAGCTAGCCTCAATTTGAATAATTAAGGCTTAGCGTAATGATCCTCATGGTCATTTATGATAAATACGTGAATTTTTGCATTCTACATTATTTTGGTAGTTGCTCCAAGTCATTTACAACTTGCTGGGATGATAGTTTGGATCCCTGATGACTCGGTTGAGAGATATCTCAAATTTCCTAATTTAGAGCCTAAAACTAAGTACTCATTGACCAAAGTTAACTTTCCTTCAAGGCGATCTCAAAATTTAATTCTGACAGTTCCTTTAGCTTCAGAATACTAAAAAAAGTCAGGATTGACCTTAAGTTTGTGTTTTGGAGGTTTGGTTTGCAAGTTATACAAATTTGTGGATTTTAGTTAAGTTTATGGCCTAAAATGGAGCTTGAGTGGTAATTTGATATTCGGAGTGTCGGATTGGAACTTTGACACTTCTAGTAGCTCCATAATGATGAATTTAGGCTAGGGGTGGTGTTGGTATAATTTTTGGGCTTGTCATTATGTTTTCAAGGTGTTGGTGGAGAAATGCACCTTTGGCTCCTTTTGGTTTTAGGGGTCATTTTGAGTAAACAACCTCAGATGTCATTTTTATTGATTTTTTTGAGTTTGAAATGTTGTTTCCATACAGTTTGCATATTTGGTTTTTCAAATTTGGACTCATTTTGATCCCCGAACCCTCGGAGGAGAAACCTGAATTATTGCAGCTAGAATCTGCAACTGGTGCAGAATTCCTTAAGC
>JBDJHY010243078.1:0-10807 GCA_039654485.1 Withania somnifera
TTTTGTTGAGGTAGACGATGGATCCTGGAGTCTGGAGCTTGCTATTTACCTTTTCTTTTATTAGTTTTTGTTATTTCTTTAGAGATAGATCGTGTTCTTTTTTTCAGGCATTGTACTCTTACATTAGTGGCTCAATGTAATGGCTATCAGGTTTTGAGGTGTATTACTGACTTGTTTAGACTTCCGATTTCCCTATCCCTTGTTACTAGTGATCGACATTGTTTACCATACAAATCCTCAAAGGGTTCCATCTAGATACTCGAGTCAATGCTAAGTCTTAATCACACAAACCACCAAATTAAAAAACGTAGGCTTATAAAATTTCCTCTAGGACCAAATGATCCTCTTGGAATGACTATTTGTTTGTGGGTAAAAGTTGTATAGCTCTAAAAAACTGGGGTGTGAACTGAGTACATGGTCTGAAAATATAGAAACCGAAATACCATACAATTGAACCACCTTAGCTAAGTAAATTTGGGTAACTTTTCCACACTATTAGAAGTATGTACCAGAATGAAATATGCAGACTTATTCAATCGATCAATTATAACCCATATTGAATCATGATTATGAGAAATACGTGGTAACCCTGAAATAAAGTTCATCGTGATCTGTACCACTTCCATGCGGAATAGGAAGTCCTTGCATTATACCACATGTCTCTAGTGCTCAAACTTGACCTTCTAACAGTTCAAGCACCGAGACTCAAATTTTACGATATCCCTCTTCATACCAATCCATTAGTAAAAATATCTCAAGTATTTATACATCTTTTTTGCACTTGGGTGGATGAAATATTATAAATAATGGGCCTCACAAAGGATCAACTATATCAAATCACCAACTTGTGGAACACAAATGCAACCCTCGAATCTGAAAGTACCATTCGAGTATGAAGCATCCGTGTGGGGATTGCCCCTCAATAACCGGACATGAATATTAACTAAGTCTGTAATTAACATGGTAGCTATCAAAGATTGCTACATCTTTATTTTGATTCACACCATAAGGGATTTTCTTATGAATGATCATCGAATCTCAATGGACCTATAAAAGAGAATAAGAAGTACTAGGAAAAATTCTAGCACTTTGGTTAATTTAGTTTAAAATCTTTTATGGATCAAACTCCTTTTAACTTTCATTATACGTATTCATCACTACTAATTTTCCCTTCTTTCCCAATTCATTCTCCTCCCTCACATTATAGAGTGGAAAGATTATCTCTCTTTCTTTAGGCCAATCCTAATTAACGAGAATCTCTCTCTTCATCATTCCATGGGGAACAGTGACTTCTCCTTCCCAACCTTCATTATGTTCACCTTCACTATTGAAATCACTTTCTTTTTGAGACTCATCTTCACTATCTTCTTCTACTTCATAGAAGAGCTTACTACCTTTAAAGATAGTGTCTTTTTGATTTGGCATTTACTCATAACATGGCCATATCCTTTGCATTTTAAACATTGAAGACCCTTGGACTTCATTGGGAATCCTTGGGTGTGTTCGTTTGGGTATCCTTGTCAAAGGACTTCTTCTCATAAGGTTTCTCAAATAATTTCTTTTAGTCCTTACTCTTGCCCAAGGTTGAGGACTCTTACATCTCTTCTTTTATTTCCCAAGTGTTGGTGTTGGAATACCTTTTTGAATTTCTTGCTTTCTTTTCATTGATGTTCTTCTTAATATCAATAGTCATATCAACAATATTGTCAATTTATTCAAACTTGTGTAAAAGCATTTGAGAAGAGATGTCTCCATTCAAGCCACTTTGGAAGCATGCCTTTGTTCTGTTGGGATTCTCTTGATAATCAAGCCTTAACATCATGTTTTGAAATTCCTCAAGGTATTCCAAAATACTATTTTCCATGCTTGAAGTTATAGTTTTGTGAGTTGTTCTTGCCGATATCTCTCCAGCACATACTTGAGTCCCATAATCCCTTTCAGCTCATCCCATAAAGGAATATTGTTAAGCCCTTGTATCCTCCTTCCTCTTCTCTCATATTCCTATCATGTAGAATAAAAACTTTCAATTAAGCTATGACATATATAAATCTTTTAATTCCGTAAGATTATTTATTTGTAACCGACTCTCACATTAGAGCTCCCAGTTGAGGTTAGCCTTGGGATCACTCTCCCCTCCTGGATCTAAGCTCGACCTTCATAATAAACTTGTTCTCCTTCTTTCCCCTCTTGGATCTAAGCTCGGGCTTAGTTTAAATAGTAACCATCTTGTTCTTTCCCTCTGTTAGGATTTGGACCATTTTTTCTTCCTCTTGCCTAGTAATGACCTTGACCTATCCCTAGAGGTGGATTATCTTGAGCCTCATACTTATCATGTTCTTGATGCACCTATTGGTTTGCATTTCTCTCAACCTCTTCCCCTTGGATTGGTGGATTTTGGTTTTGAGGTGGTATGTTTTAGTTTAGTGGGGTTTGGTCATTAGAAAAGACATTTATAATGGAATTTCTTAGAGCTTGGTAAGCATTTATTGGTTGTACGGGACCCAAAGGTTAAGTGGAATATTTTATAGAGGGTGTGTGGTGATATGGGAGAGATCGTAGTTTGAGCATGGCCACTTGTGGTAGCTTGATTTTGTCCTGTGGGGTAAAGGTTGTAGACCTAACACGCACCTCCATCATAGCCATTCTACCATCCATAAAATACATCCCCCCATCCATATTAGAGATCCTCCCATCCATTGTTTCCAACCTTTGGATAATATCAAAAAATATTTCCATCATGGGATTTGGGATATTTCCTCCCATGGAATATCCCGATTAGCCATGTACCTATCGAAGAAAAATAACAAAAAAAAAGGTAGTTAAATAAGCCTCACAACCACTCCGCTCTTCACCTATATGATTTCTCACTCTTGGTTTTCTTGTCATTGGTAATTGTTTATACTCTGTGGGTTTATCTTGGTTGTGATTGCTATTCTTGGCCAGAATGGATTTTTGATGACTCTATCCAATGAACTAAAGAAGAAAAGGATCTTAAAACAAATAATTAACTATAAAATAAATGAGAAAAGCACACAAAGGAAAGTACAAACAAAAAATGAACTCAAAAGTACCTATCAACTATGTACGAATGAATACTAATTGAAAATTAGCAAGCAGCATCAAAGAAATATAAATTAAAAATCAAGAAACGAAACTAAGGATTAGAACCCGAAATTGATCATAGGGAGATATTTAGAGGTGATTAAAATTGAATCTGGGTTGCCACCATATCAAGTTTTGCCGCCGTGTATGTGCTTTGGCCGTCAGGTTTGTGTTTTGACCGCCAGGAAAACAATGCTGAATTTTGCCTGGGTAGAGGTCAAGTGGTCTGGCCGCTAGGGGTCCTCTGACTTTGCAGAATCCATTCACTTGTGCAATAGCTAGCCTTTGTACTAGGTGTGGTCTCCCTTTGTATCCTTCCTAGAACCTTCTCTTTTTGGAATATTCCCTATTTAAACCTTCCAAACACCTTCTAATCCTTTCTTTTTTGGATCAAATTGTACCTTTTAAATATTTCTTGTTTTGAAAGATTTTGAATATACAAAAACCTGGAACACCAAGAACACACACTAAAATCAGACCCTTATATCTCCCTCAACTTTGTTAGGATTAAAACCAATCTTTTTCCAATCCACCTTCGTCATCAAAGCCCAAGCACTCAACAATAGAGGATAAAAACGTAACTCTAATTAAGCTCAAATTTTGGATGTAGACACAATTATTGGAGAAATCAAATCTAGTACTAGAAACCTCAATCAAGACACCAAAATGTTTCACTAATCTTGATTTATTTTTTTTTGTAAATTTTTTAATTTTTTTTACTCAAAGGAAAAAAAACCAAGATCAAACGTCGTAGAAATGAAATCCAAATATGGCTCTAATACTAGATAATATGAAATCAGATACGTGAAGCAAAATACAAAAAACAATAGATAGAAGATAGATGAATAAAAAATAAAGATAGATTAATTAAATATATAATAGGCTACTTACAAGCAACCATAAGTGTATCAAACACATAACCTCAAGCAATCACCAATGAAACACCTAATCCATATGAAGACCATGAGAGAATCACAATCCTAAAGCAACCGTCATTTCAAAATGAAGACCAAACGCCGAGCTTGTAAAATTTCAAAACAGGGAATTCACTAAAGTTTTCTCTTACAAAGGAACACTCAGCACACTCATCAAGAGTTGGTATAATCAACATTCAACAAAGTATCCTAATGAAATGAAGAACAACCTATATATACTACTCTAGGTTTTTTTTATTACACTAAGGTCCAAAAGTGACCGAATATGCAAATGTGATCCCTTAAGTTTTGGGTCCTTATAAATCAAGCTCCCAAGTTTTTAATATGCTCCCAAGAGATCCTCTTACATGAATTCTTGGTCCCTCAAGTACTCACGAAGCTCATCAATGTCATCTTAAGGTCTATCCCTCATCCACAAGCTTGGTATATCTTTGACCAGTTTGGTATATCCACCAGCCTTTCATGAGCATAGATGTGCCGGCCAATATCACATCCACAATGCACCCAATATAGATAATGTCTCTAAATATTGAACGCAGAAACTACCTCCACCAACTCAAGTCATGAGTGAGGTAGTTACATTCGCTAGTCTTTAGCTTCCTAAAAAATAAGCGAGCACTCAACCCTGTGGCATCAATACCCAACCCAAACCAATACCCGAAGCATAGAAATACATAGAGAAACTCTAACCCTCAATCGGTGTAATGACCCACATGATTATTTATGATAAATACGCGACGTTTTGCATCCTAGAGCATTTTGGTAGTTTTTTTAAGTCATTTATGACTTTCTGGGACTGGTAGTTCAGATATTTGGTGACTCGGTTGAGAAATATCTCAAATTGCCTATTTTAAATCCTAAAACTAAGTACTCATTGACCAAAGTCAACTTTTCTTCAAAACGAGTTTGGAATTAAATTCCAATGGTTTTGTTAGCTTGGGAATACCAAACAAAGTCAAGATTGACCTTAAGTTTGTATTTTGGAGTTTCCATTTGTAATTTATGCTAATTTGTGGATTTTAGCTAAGTTTAAGGCCTAAAGTGGAGCTTGAGTGGTATTTTATGTGTTCAGAGTGTTGGATCAGAATTTTAACGCTTTTATCAGCTCCGTAACAATGATTTTAGGTTGGTGGAGATGGTGGTTTATTTACTAGTCTTGTTGTTGTATTTTTGAAGTATTGGTAGAATTTCTTAAATTTTAGCTTAAGTGTTGACTTGGTCAACATTTATCCAAAAGAACCTCGAATTCTGATTTTGTATGCTCCGTTGAGTCATGAATATCATTTTGGATATACGTGCATAGTTTGTTAGCGTAAATTGGACTCCAAATGCATTTCGAGTGGTGATTCGGAGCATGTTTCTTTTCTTGGTTCTGTTGTTAAACCTATAACTCGTGTAGGATTCAATTGTTCTTCTCGATTACGTCCATCACACATGCGATCGTAATTCAATGACCAATTACTCTTTGCGAGAGGAGATCTTCAATATTCTACGCAATCGCGTAGTAAGTCTACGCGATCGCGATGAGTCAATTCACTAGATGTTTATAAAAATCCCTGCACGACCCCTGCATTTTAATTCAAAAAAACCTTGCAATTTTTTCAGTTTCAGAGTGAAAAATCACTCTCAAACATCATTCCAAGGCTAATAAAAACCCTCTCATTGATGTGTGGGTTTATCAATAGCATTGGTTGGAATTGTTCCAATTAACTAGTATAATAAAAATAGGTTGCTAGATGGTGAGGCATAAGGTTGCATGTAATGGTGTGTTTATGCTTTCGAGAGATTTACATGAACACTAATAACTATAAAACAGAGATGTTAAGGTATTCACTTATAACCTAAATTACACAACATCGATACACAACAATTAAGTCAAATTTCCTAGCACCCTTGCCACTAACTAATGGTATCTATGCATATTCCCAAGTAGTCAAATCCCAAAAAATTCACCATATTTATAGTTGTTGACTCATTATCTTGTGATAACTTAAAAACTCCAACATCATAGCATTAAAACACACCCGCGCCCCCATTTCTATTCTCTTTTATCAAGTTAATTAACATTACTTAGTGAATCTTTACACTGTTGTGAACATAGGCTAATTCACTCCCCGTGAATTGGACCCCAACTCATAGTTGTGTAATTATACTTGGCAATGGTTGTGTGCACATTTCGATTGGTTTTGAAAGTGTAATTAAGCGTTATCATTTTTGGCACTGTTTTCAGGGAGTGAAAAGTTTTATTTCATTTTGCTAGTGTAATTGTTCACTTCTTGGTGCTAATTAACTGAATTTCACGTGGTTTCTCTCTTATGCTCAAACAGGTGACAATATAAGTAGGAGTAACCATGAAAGTCACTCCTACAATTGGGGTAGCCCTAATGTGGAATAGCACGTAAACAACACAAGATTCGCAAGTGTCATTCGACTTCCCTAAATTGAAGGGAATGTCATTTTGCATGTGACAAGCATAATTTTGCATCTACTTTAAATGAAAATATTATTTGGAGGCTTGCCACACAAAGACCCACATGCACATTTAAAGAAATTTTTGGAAGTATGCAACCCATTTATCATTTCCAACATCTCTCTAGAATCTCTACGGCTGAGGCCCTTACCATTCTCTCTAATCGTAGAAGTTGCAATATGGTTGGGGGAACTCCCCCACTGGTCCATCACTATATGGGAAGAGCTAAAAAGGGCCTTATTTCAAAGATTCTTTCCACCATCCCACATGATTCAACTTCGAGATGTTATTACTACTTTCAGGTCTAGTTACCAAAAGCCTTTGCATGAGGCCTGGATGAGGTTTAATAAAGCTTTTGCCAAATGCCATGACCACAATTTATCAGACAAAGTGCTGCTTCAAATTTTCTATAAGTCACTCAGTCCTTTGAACAAGACCTTGGCAGACAACCTAGTGAGGGGGTCCATGGAAAATACAATATTTGGGTTGGGTTCATTTCTCCTTGATGAGTTAGCTACTAACAATAGAGCGTGGCATACTCGGGATGCCGAGGTGGCAGTGGGTGCTCCCTCTTCATCTCTGAGTGGCTAACCCATGAGGCAAAATGATGATCTTGAGGAAAATTTGGTCAGACTAATGACCTAAATGGACCTTGTTACCAAACATGTCATGGGTGGCCGTCTAATCTTGTGTATGCCATAGTTGAGTAGGGTGACAGATTTAAAGATGAAGAAGAATTTTCATCTATGTATGAGGAGGAGGTGTGGCTTATGAATGGTAAGGGGATGGGTCCTCGGCCTGCCTATTAACGGCAAGCCAAGAATCAAGGTTGGAACAGAGATAAAATGGGGAACTGGTATGATCAAGAAAGAGAAAGAGACAAAGATGCATTTGATAGCTACCGGGATTGGAAGGTGAGGAACCATGGTGACCGCTATATTCCTCTAAATGAGAGAGCGCAACCCAAAAAGTAGAAGGCTTATCATATATTTCTAAGATGGAAGTCATGTTACCTAAAATCCTTGAGAAAGTGGATGGCACCGACAAGGACATCCAGAGTATGAATCAAGAGATACGCTGTATAAAATGTGACATCTCCTCAATAAATCAAATGATGTCATCCCATTCAGCCACAATCAAACAACTTGAGGCCCAAATGGGCCAAATGTCTACTCAGTTGAACCATCGTCAAAAGGGGGTCTTGCTAAGTGACACGGTTTCAAATCCCAAGAACAATACTCATTGTATAGCCATGGTCACACGAAGTGGCAAAGAGTTACTTTTAGCAAATAAGGATGAAGTTGTTGCTCCAAAGACTAAAGGAGGAAAATAGATTATGGTTGAACAAGAACAAAATGAAGAAGATGATGAGCAAATGGTGCAAACTAAGAAAGTTTTGACAAGTAAGAATCCTCAACCATCGAGGTCTGATGTAGAAGAGAAGGTGGTGGAAAACACTCCAAAGAAGATATTACCCAAGGTTAAGCCACCTTTTCCACAAAGGCTCAGGAAAGAAAATAAGGACTCAAAATTTCAAAATTTTTTGTCCATGTTCAATAGCTTATCCAATCAAAATTTTTGTCCATGTTCAATAGAAGTAGTCGCTTTGCCTACAAATAAGGGTAAACGGGTAACCCAATTTCTAAAGAGAAATATTTTCACCTGATTCGGAACTCCTCGAGCAATTATAAGCGATGGTGGACAATAAACATTTTGAGAGATTAATTACAAAGTATGGGGTCAAACACCATACCACCCCCCAAGCGAGTGGCAAGTTAAAGTCTCTATCCGCGAGGTGAAGAACATTTTGGAGAAGACTGTAAATGCCAATTGGGTAGATTGGTCGAAAAATCTAGATGACGTCCTTTAGGCATATCAAACTGCCTATAAAACTCGCATCAGCATGTCTCTTTTTCAAATGGTATACGACAAAGCTTACCACCTGTCGGCCGAGTTAGAACATTATTCACATTGGGCTTTGAGAAAGCCCAATCTTGATTGGCATGTAGCCGCTGAAAACCGTTTGCTCCATTTGAATATGATGGATGAATTCAGAATTAGAGCATTTGAAAGTTCGGCTATATACAAAGAAAGGATGAACAAATGGCATTATGCCAAAATTTTGAAGAGAAAGTTTTTCTCGAGTGACGATGTGTTGTTGTACAACTCAAAATTGAAATTATGGTGGTCAGAGCCATTCAAAGTATTGTAAGCCTTCCCTAGTAGTGCTGTTGTGCTAGGAGGCAATGATGGGTCAAAATTTATGGTGAATGGACAGAGGCTCAAGCACTACCTTGTGGGTGAGCCTATTGAACGAAAGGTTGATGTTGTCCGCTAAGGGTGAATGATTTGGGAACTATGTCATGCTACGATGTTAAATACAGTGCTTCTTGAGAGGTAACTCAAGTTTTATTTTCTGCATGATTTTTCATAATGGGTGTTCAGTGTTTGCAGGAATGGAAAAGTGGGGGTGTGAAAGTTCAACCCAGGCATGTTAGTTGGATCATTGGGGTACTCTCATATGTTAGTGTAGAAGGGGTTGATAGAAATTGTTATGAAATTTGAGTGTAGGATGGGTATCTGAAAATTTTGAAAATTGTCTCTTTGTATTCCACTGAGGCGATCACCACCGTTTGACATGGTAGACTGTATATTTAATAGAAAAACATCAGACGGCGGTTCACCATCTTGACAACGGTTATTGTTAACCTGCAAATTTTCACTTCTTTTCTAACTCATTCCGAATGTTGTTTCACTATCTTATAGGACCATGGCTCCAAAGAAATCAATTTCTACCAAACCTAAAGCCAAAGGCATCATCATAAGGAAACCAAACCCGGCCGAAGAGCATTCACGAGGGGTACAACCACCCCGAGGTCGAGAAAAGCATATATTGAGAGATAAAACCTCAAAATCATTCGACTCGAAGACATTAGTACAAGCTCCAACTCTATATTCTTCGGCCTCTGAAACCTCCACACCATTACCTATCAATTGGTCTGACTCAGATAATAGTAATGAGGTCGAAGGGGTAACCACTCCTGTCCATACCCCACTAGCCACCCCTGAGCCTCTTCCCAAATAAAGAAGGCAAGACATCCCCATCCGAACCAAGGCCACTCGCCGATAGAACCGATTTACGGTAACAGGCTAGAAAACTATCATTGAAGAGAAACAGTTATCTCTAGCAGGGATCGAGGAGAGGTGTCCAGCAATACTGGAATAGATTGCAAAGCAGGGTTTCCAACGCTACACCATACCATTTCCAAAGTTTTTTCCAACGGGGGTCCACGAATTTTACTGCGCCTATGCCAAGGCACTGCCAGAACAAAAGAAGAAAAAGTATACCTAGCCACTTATCCTACCTCGGTCAGGATGTGAGGGTTTGAGGTTCAATGCAATAGTGATGATGTGATAGAGGTATGGGAGACAACCTATGAAGGTAATCATTTCCTTACTCATAGGTTATCCGGTACTTTAGACCAAGCACGAGGCTGGTCGGCTGGTTTGATGAGAATTGGCACCCTTTTGGCTTGATAGGGGTGTTCAGATCAACATTGTCACATTCAAGCCATAGCTTGGTATTGGATTGCCTTTGTCAGAGCCAAAGGGCTCTGATGATTGGGTTCATAATCGATAGGGAGACTCTTAATATCGGGACCATCATATTGGATGAGATAGTGGAGCGTGCTTATGGGACAAAGGAGACTATGACACTCATTTTTCCATGCCTCACTTTAAAGTTATGTCATAGGGGTGGGGGTCCTAGGACTGAGGGGGTGGATATTGAGTTTGAGGCGGTATGTACCATTGACTATACTAGGATAGAGCAGGAAATACAAGAAGAACTACATCGTCAGCTGGGGTTTTTATTAGAGTTTGTGGTCAGTTACACCGATATTCATAACGACCTTACAGATACGGCCTTTGCAGCTGCTGAGGCTGATATGCTGCCAGCCACATCTGGTGGGGATGATGGGTTGCCTATCTGCGAGGATGTTTTACCCATTTCAACAGCCCCTCCTCCAATAGCCTCTATAGTTCCCTCGGCCAGTGGGCCCATAAAGGTTACACCCTTCCAGCTGTCTCCTCTAGTCAGGCCTCCATCAGTCCGTTCTCCTCCAGTTCAGCCATCACCAACCTGCCATTCTACCTTTCAAGGCTTTTATAGTCCCAGGAGACCGACCTCAGTTGATGAGTCTCAGGTAACTCTGGCTATGATTTTTTGGATTGGACAGGTGACCTTGTCAGCTGAGCAGAGATCTATTCGCCTCGAGCATAACATGGATTTATTGGTAAT
>JBDJHY010243086.1:0-10806 GCA_039654485.1 Withania somnifera
CACCTGAAGCATCACAATACACTGAAAAGATCTGGCCCTCAACTAGAAAGGTCAAAATTGGTGCTGAAGTCAATAACTCCTTGAGCATCAGGAAGCTCAACTCACACTCATCTGACCACTGAAAGGAATATCCTTTTTGGTCAGTCTATTCAACCGTGTAGCAACCTAGAAAAACCTCTCAACAAACCATTTGTAGTAACTGCTAAGCAAATAAATATCCAAACTTCAGAAGGAGATGTTGGTCTCAACTAATAACGCACTACCTGAATCTTGTTCGGGTCAACCATAATCCCATCCTTAAACACCACATGCCTATGAATGCTACAGACTCCAACCATAACTCACACTTTGAGAACTTGGCATACATTCGAAGCTCTCTCAGGTCTGGAGTATCAATCTCAAATTTAGCTCATGCTCAAACCTACTCTACGAGTACACCAAAATGTCATCAATAAACACAATAATAAATGAATCAAAGTAGGGCTTGAGCACCCTGTGCATCAAGTCCATGAACGTTGTTGGGGCATGGGTCAAGAGAAAAGACATGACCAAAAACTCATAATGACTATAACGAGTCCTAAAAGCTATCTTCAAAATTCCTCCACCCGAACCCTCAACTAGTGGTACCTTGATATCAAGTCTATCATAGAAACATCATTGCACCCTGAAGTTGGTTGAAAAACCCATCAATCTTCAGCATCGGATACGTGTTCTTAATTTTCACCTTGTTCAGGTGTTGATAATCAATACACATCCATAACAAACCATCCTTCTTCTTAACAAACAAAACTGGTTCACCCTATGGAGATATACTTGAATGGATAAATCTATAATCTAGAAAATCCTATAGCTGAACCTTTATCTCCCTCAACTCGGTAGGAGCCATGGGGTAAGGAGTTATCAAAATGGGCTTGATGTTTGGCTCTAACTCAATGGTAAAGTCAATATCTTGCTCGGATGGAAGGTCAGGTAGGTCAATTGGGAATATATCAAAGAACTCAGATATAATAGGAACATACTTGGGAGCAGAAGTGTCGACTCAAACATTACGAACATAGGCTAAATAATCTATACACCTTCTCGCTACCAATCTTCAAGCCTAAAGGCAAGAGATGATCCATGTCGGTGCACGAATAATAGAACCTTTCCACACAATTAGAGATGCACCATGCACAGCTAAGGTAATGGTCTTGGCATAGAAATTCCAAAATCGCATGATGAGGGGATAACCAATCCATGTCCAGTATAATGTTAAAGTCTACCATCTATAGCCACAATAGATCAGCCCAAGTATTTAATCCACCAAAAAAACCAAATAGGTCCTCATAACCCGATCCGCTACTAAAGAATCTCCTATGGGGTAGAAACAGACATAAGCACAGATAATATCTCACTAGCTAACCCCAGGATAGGTGTAAAGTAATAGGAAAAATATGAATAGGTGGATCCAGGATCAAACAAGGTTGAGGTTGATCTAGAACCAACATAGATCATACATGTGATCAAAGCATCTAAGGCCTCCTCTTGTGGTCTACCTGGTACATCATAAAAATATAGCCCCACTAGAACGACCATTATCTTTACCATCGCCTCTACCGTTCTGACCTCCGCCACTAGAACCACCACCTTGTGCCCTACCTCTAGTCAGTCGCTGCACTGACCTCAAGGGAAAACAAGCTGAGGAATAGTCTAAAGTATACCCTTGGGTGGGAACTCTTTGGAATAGTATCTAACAATCCCACACTCAAAACATGGCCCTGACGTCCCACTCTATCAAGAACCACGTCCTGAACCAGACTTACCTCCCCGGCCAGAAGACCAAAAACCACGCGAAGACTATCCTGAAGGAGGCGCACTGAAACACTGGTAAGGAGGCTTAGAAATCTGAAGAGATGCCTGAATCGGCCTACTAGAAAGGACTTGAGAGTATTGTTACTGCCTACATCTCCCAAAATGGGACCCACTATAACCACCCTATTTCCTCAACCTCTGCCTTTTCTTATTGTGGTGACATGACTCATAATAGAGCGTCTCCATAGACTGTGCATGATCAACCACTGCCTAAATAGGCGACCATCTAAAACTAATAATGTATCTACCTTGTAGATTCTATCCTTCAATCCATATGAAAATCTATAGACTTGCTCTATCTCAATAGGCATAAACTCAACCCTATAGACTGATAGCTTGACATGGGCCTCATACTAAGTCACTGACATCGATCCCTGCTCTAAATATCTAAACTTCTCTCTTATACAACCACTCTCGACTCTAGAAATAAACGTCCTCATAAATACCTCGTAGAACTTTCTCCAAGTCAGTTGAGGAGACCCTGTTGGTCTGCAAGTCATCAAATATCTCCACCACTTCTTTGCCCCACCACGCATCTGAAACTCCATACATCTCAATAATGTTGAGGTTCCTCAACCTTTCCTCACACTTGACCATAAACTCATGGTCACTCTCCCCTAGAACTCCAGTGAACCTAGGGGGATCCAATATTCGAAACCTCGTCAGGAGCTTCTACTATGAATTTTTCATAGAAGGCTGAGGTACCATAATGGGAGAAACAATTGGGATAGGCAGCACCTAAGTAAGAATAGGGGATGCTACTGTCTTAACTAGCAGATCTAAAGGAGGAACTACAATGGTTTGCAGTACCCCTAAACTAAAAGAACCCAAAGCTACCCCTTGGGCAAACGTCTATGCCTTATTTTTCTGAGGACCTCCAAACACATTAAGTAACTGTCAGAGAATAGCACGAACATCTAGAGTAGATGGTCGAATGACACTGGAGCTGGAGTAGGTACTTTAGGAATTTTGGGGGTCTCTGAAGAAGGCGTAAAAATTGTAACACCTAGAGGGCTCTCCATCATCTGCTGAAGTAGATGCTCCATAAACGAAAGAATGAAAAAAGTAAGATTTCTAGGAAACTATCTAGGATACATATACGATACAGGATTAGAGAAGATATTCAAGTTCCTCCATGCCGCCATATCCTCTCGAAGAAAGGTCACGGATGTCTCTGCACCAATTCGTAGAACTTTACTAGACATTGGCTCTGTACCCTGATACCAATTGCAACCTAGTCTCTGATACCAATTTTGCATGACCCTATTTATCAAATCATGATGGCACCTACTACACACCAGTATAATTCCAACCTCGTAGCCTGGACATGGAGCGGAAGACTACTATGCTAATAAGCGATGTACAAGTATAATAAATGAAGTAAAGAGAAAGTAGATGAAGTCAGAGAAGAAAAAACTTATATATAAAATCCACAAACCTCCCCAAGACCCGATATCAGTGTATATAGCGAGCCACTAAGTACAGCTCTCTGAAATACAAAAGAGAAAAAATACAAAGCTGAAGAGCATAGGAGTAGCAGGAGGTCCAAAGCTCACCATGTGTCTCTAAAAGAAAAAGCAGCAAGGAGGCATAAACCACTAACAGCTACTCAACATCGGGCGCTGGTACTCGGATCTGTACCAGGGGAACACAAGTGCAGTATGAGTACAAATTGCTAAAGAAACAAGTACCCAATAGGCTTTGAGGGCCCATTAAGCACATAGAAAATATAAAAGCAATAAATAATAACAATACAAGAATATATGGTCACAGAGGCAAGTAACACAACACCGAACTCTAGCCATACAAAAGGAAATCAAGGAAGCAGATACAAAATGGGTAATGTTAACTAGATCACAAAGCAGGACTCAGGTAAGAAAGGAGGAACGTACCCTGGGTCCTTGCAGCAATACAAAAATAGCAACAGTTAAATAAGAGAAGAGAGATAGCAAGGGTAATAAGGGGACATGGGTGGTATACCGGTAACCTAAAAACACAAAAGAGGATGATAAAGAAAATAGAGTCATGCACAAGTAACCCAAAAGGTAAGGATGATCAGTAAGTGAAAGACTACGTCTATCTCTGACATTAAATAAAGTAGTAAAACCACATAAAACCCTGCTAAGTACCCAGAAGAATGGCAGAGTACATAGAATTGATGTTCACCCATCCGGCATCCCATACTACCGGAGAGTACATACAAAAAACAAGTAAAGTAAACACATATACATGTGCTCAGCTCCTGTACACACTCCTACCCACAGGCCTAGTAGGTAGGAACTACGAAAGGTCATAAGCCCATAGATCCCTTTTCCGATGTATAACTCGTATCCGATCACATATAGCCCAGAGAAAGGGTCCATGGAGGTATGCCAACCACGTAAAAATCTCTAGCGTGACAATAACCTCACATCCTAATGTTACGATAACATCCAATACCTTATTGTAATGGTATCATCGTACCATAATTTCAGCAACTCAAGTTACCCAGTGCCTCAATATAATAGTATAACCAAGGTCACAAATCGACAGACATGATAAGTGTAGAAAGGTTGTACTTGTTGTCGAATGAATTCGGACTCAAGTGCCAGTAGTTGTACTCACTTTCGAAAGAAGTTGGAATCAAATGCCAACATTAGTAGTAAATTATAGTACCCGTTGATAGGGTATGAAACCTGGTATAAAACAAGGAGAGAAAAGGTAGTATTGGATGCTTGGTACACAGCCAAGTCTAACACAGTAGAAAAGTCAATTATGTTATTATTATTATTCTTATTATTATTATTATTATTATTATTATTATTATTATTATTATTATTATTATTATTATTATTATTATTATTATTATTAGAAAGTCCCATTTTATTTAAGTTTTTAGCCATGTCACACTCTATCACATAAAAACAACCAGCCTCCACGGCCCAATAGTCTACGAACATGGTGATACGATCTCTCATCCCCTAAATACACTCTAAGAACTAAGCTTCACGACTCTCCCACTGTATAAATGCAACAAGACAAGAAATATCTGCAACTAGCCTACGCGTTAGATAGGCTTAACTAAGATAAAGCTAGTAGCACAAGAAAACAGCCCAAACCTGAGGGCAAAACCCAAAATACAACCCAAGCAGTAGTATTCTACTACACCTTGAGTCACCCTAGGGCCATCACCTAGTGCTAAGTCACGAGCATCGTATTACACTAAGCACCGAAAGAGCGAAAGAAACGAAGAAGAATCAAAGAAGGGGTCAAAGTACACGGTACCAACCTAGAATTCCCAACCCACAGATGTTATTCAGCGCAATTACAAAATTTATGTACCTAGAGTAAGCCCCACGGAGCTTCCTATCGTCCGGCGAAAACAACGTTGCAGTACACATCAATCATCTCGTCTAATGCAAAACATCCCTGGATTGCCTGAAAACTAGTAAAATAAGAATATACTCGTCAACATAAAGTTAAAGGTATAACTTATACCGAACTCAGATCTAGTCCAAACTCAGGTCTAAGATAGGCCAGCAGGAGCCGAACCTAGAAATAAAAATTACCAAGAGGTTTCCTGAAATACCTGAAACTCATGCCCAGAAAATAGACACAACTCAGATATGAATCGGGCTCAAAACATCTTGATAAATAAGGAATAAAAAGTATAAAACTCATCAAAATAAAAGAATTAAAAAGGAGAATCTTACGTACCATGTAATTGATTGAAAAATTAAATAGAGCACATGGTCTACCACAATAATAATACTCGGTACTAGTTGGAATAGTTATGAAAAATTATCTTCTTAAGCTTGTTTGTGCTATTTATTTATAGGGAGAAAGAAGAACAATGGTTAATTACCAATATGGAAAATTTCCATATATAGAAGGTAATATTGCCTATTTATACTATTTGTACTATTTATATAAGGTAATGTTGCCTGCATACTAAATATACTTCAAAATAAAGAAATGTGCAAATTTGTATTCGGTTAGCATATTATATATGTTTGTGCATAAAACAACGGTTGGAACCTTCTATGGAGTCTTAATATTTATTTAATTTTTATCCCCTTTTATAAATAGTTTAATATTATGTAGGTCCATAGTAAAATATTTATAAAAGTTTAAAATATACCATAATTAATAGAAAAATATTTCTAACAATACTTACCTTATAAAATATTAATTATTCAACATAATTATACTTATATTTCATTAAAGTACTAATAAATATAAAATCTATTATAAAATAATATAGATAATGTTTAATAGTTTAGAAATTACCAAAAATATTTTAGAAAAGATAGAAAACTATTTACATAATTAAAAATATTAACTAAAACTAAAACACTCGAGTTTTGTGGACTTTTATAGTAAAGCTGGAAACTCAAGCTTTGTATTAGACACGGTGTGAGTTTAAACGAACAGCTCGGGGGACCGAAGTAAAGGGCCAGCTAGCCTAGATTTCGTATTTCGGATCTGATAGAATCATCAAAGTTGGAAACCGAAGCCCTGGTCATCAAAATTTGGATAAAATTAAATTTTCAACTCCAACACGTTATTATCATGTCAAACTCGATATAATTGTATCGGAAAATCCAAGATCAAAATCCATGTTTGAAGTAAAGTCAAATTTTAATTTTTAGCTCGTCTAGAAGGAATATTAACTAAAGTCAATCGTTATCTTACCCAAATTTAGACTCTAAAATCAGGAGAAAATGAGATAATTCTCAAAAAAGTTGTTGAGGAGTCGTACTACAGGTTGCAGCAGGTCATAAAGGTCCTGAGGCGGCGAAAATATATCTCTAGAACACACAACATCATGTAAAGCACAGAAATAACCATAAGGGTCATTACACTTGTGGACTAGCCCAAGTGGAATTTATGATCGATCACTTCATTTACATATGGCCTATATATCTTTGACAAAGTATGGGAAAACTCACAAATATGAGGTTACGCATTGGATGGCATCCACTCACATGGCATATGTTGGTTACAAGAAACTCCCATTTTGTTCTTATTTGTACTATTTTTCCTTACTATGATTCCTCCATGACTTTTATAGCTTAAGTATATTTTCAAGCACAGTAGTCTAGTTTTTTTGGTACTCCAGCATGACCGCAGCTTTATGTTATTTTAGCATGTCCTTCAAGCTATCAAGCTTTTTATCATTCACTCCAATTTATGATATTTCATAGAATCTCGGTTCTCATGTTCAGACCCATTTCAGTTTCTTTCAACTTATGTATATATATGTATTATTTTATTACCTATTTTTCCAACTAGTATATTCTATGTACTGACTATATTTTCACTGAATTTTACCATGTAATTTCCAAGTACACTCCTAGACTCATGACCAGTAGACTCAGCAGACTCCAATCAGCTATGGGTGAGTCCTTATTCTCCGTCTTGACCATCCAAACTTAAAAGTATGTTTCCTTATTGTTTATTTTAGTATAGAGAGTTAGTTGAGGGCTTTCTCCAATAAATCATCCATATTCAGTAGAGGTTTCATAGATAGACAGTCAGTTAACTTGAGGAGTCATTTTTTCATACCGTTTCTTATCAAAACATAAAATGTATTATTTCACCTTATTTTAGTTTAATATTAAAAAGTTCAGCTTATTTACCTAGCTTCCATATTGTTATTTGTATTTTTAGTTTATGGTTTATATCTCATGCCAGACCAAGTGGTTTGCTTGGTCCACTCAGGTTCTGGGTGTTGGTTACATCTAGGGGGTATCCTCAGGGCATAATAAGTTAGGTATCAGAGCATAGAGTTCAAGTATCCTAGGAATTCTATAAAGTCGTGTCAATAGGATTTTTTATGGTTATCAAGGCCCCAACTCTATAAATAAGTGATTATGGACATTTAATAAAAGTTTCTCATTCTTTCATACTCGAGTTTGTGTTGTAGAGCATTCCCTTAAGAAATTTATACAGATTCATGTGTTGCTTTGGCTCTTCCAACTAGGCCTCATATTTGAGGTGGTAGCAACAATCTAGTTCAGATTTATATTAGTGTGGTTCTCATAAATAGAGACATCATAAAGTTATTTTTTTCACCATGTTTAGAGATAAGCCTACTAGTGCATTTAAGTCTATTATTTTAAAATATTGTATAAGACTTATAAAGGGAAATATGTATTAGATGCTTGGTTATTATTATTTGAGGATGTTATGAGACATAACCTTATGTGGTAGAATTATCATAGAGATAGACATGTGAAGTTAGAAGTTTATAAAAATATAAGTTGGACTAATGATTGATCAAGGTTGTAGCTTCAGTAACCATATGGTAAATCCTTAGGTGGTGGCTAAGGTGTAATGAGAATTGTGTAGTATAAATTTCATGAGGTAGGTAGATATCAAGTTATTGTGTCAGTAAGATCAGGTATAGAATATTAGCAAGAGAAAAAATAGTTAGGCATAGACTATTTTAGGCTGTACCCTATGGTTTTTATGAAAGGACCTTATAGTATCCATGAGGTTATGAATCCAGTTTAAACAAATGAGCTATCCGAGGTAGACTAAATATAGTAAGGTTGTGGGTAAGTTATGACCATATGAAGTGTTTAATTAAGTTTAGTTGATTTATTATTAACTCTTAGAGGACTAGTATTACCTTGAAATGTGATCTAGCAACTTTAAACCTGAGAAGTAATAGAAAGTTGTGCGCTACCCATTTTAATACTAAATAATAAGCCGCAATGAGAGGGATAAATGATAAGGTTAAATTTAAATTTTGACTCAGCTAGCTTGATATAGAGAATGCAAGAACCTAAGTTGATGCCTTAACTAGATGTAAATATGTGAGTGTAAGATACAATTTCAAGATAAACAGTGGAACAAAGTCTAAATCAAAAGTAAGATAAAGAAGTACCATAAGTATTACTAGTGAGATATGTACCTAGAGAAGCATGTTATTGTATGAGGTTCCATGCTTCTATGATCCTAGTTTCACTAAAAAGTACTAATAAGTTATATAAATGTGGATCGATATTATGCTTAGCCATTATGATGTCCCTAAAGTCTAAGTTATGGGCATTATGTTTAAGGTAGATGGTATTAAGTCTCTTTATGTAAGTTTTGACCCTTTTAAAATTGGTGAATAGAGAATTAGATGTATGATGTTAGTAAACTAGACAGAGTATTGACCTTTCAATGATAGCCTTAGAGGCAAAAACAAAGCTAAGAGTTTTCCAGTAAAAAGTACTTTCAAGAATTTAAGCATCTATAGTTATAGTCATTCAAGGAAAGGTTTAGCATTCAGATATATAGCGATTACCTGACCCTGCAGAGTAATTGACAATAGCTCAGTCTAGAGAATAAATCCTCAAACTTAGAAGTGTTATCTCTTGACCTAAGGGGGAGAACTGTAATGACCCTCACAATCATTTATGATAAATACATGATGATTTGTATATTAGAGCATTTTAATAGTTACCCCAAGTCAATTATGACTTGTTGGGGGATCGGTAGTTTGGATTCCTTGTGACTCAGTTGAGAAATATCTCAAATTGCCTATTTTAGAGTCTAAAACTAAGTATTTGTTGACAAAAATCAACTTTCCTTGAAGACGAGCTCAAAATTAAATTCTGATAGTTCCATCAGCTCTGGAATGGCAAACAAAGTAGAGATTGACCTTAAGTTTGTGTTTCAGAGTTTTTGTTTGAAATTTATACCAATTTGTGGATTTTTGTTAAGTTTATGGCCTAAAGTGGAGCTTGGGTGGTAATTTGGTGTTCGGAGTGCCAGATTGGAATTCTATCACATCCAACAGCTCTATAATTCTGATATTAGGCTAGTGGAGGTGTTGGTTCAGTTTCTAGACTTGTAGTTTCATTTTTAAGGTGTTGGTGGATGAATTCTTAAAAACATAGCGTAAGTGTTGAACTGGTCAATATTATTCAAAAATACCTCAGATTATGATTTTTCCTGCTCCTTTTAGTCTGGAATGCCATTTTAGGTGTGTGTGCATAGTTTATTTGAGTAATTCAGACTCGGAATGCATTTCGAGTGGTGATTCAGAGCACCTTCTTCTCTTTAACTTTATTGTCAAAACCTGAAACTGGTGCAGGTGGATCTCTTCTACAGTATTGTGTAGGCCTCTCTATCAATCGTAATGCAATGGCATCATACTCTACGTAATCGTGAGGCAACTCACACGATCATGATGTACAATTCTTCAGTACTATCCGATCGTGAGTCACCTCACGTGATCATGATAAGTAAGGTCATTGGCAGTATATAAGTCCCTGCACGACCCTTACATTTCCATTCATCTAAAACAACATGATTTCTTCAATTCCAGGGCAAAAAACCACTCTCAAACACCATTCCAAGGCCAAGGAAAATCCCCACATTAGTTTTCTTCAATTCATTCGCGTTTTGGATAAGTCTTCTTAGCTTTTGATTCTTAGTTTTCTTAATTTCCTCCATTAATAAACCCTATCTGATGATATTGAAGAAATCATATGATAATCCATATATTCCTGCATATTTCTTATTCCCCTAGGTATATTCTACAAGTAGTACCATTAATACATCAAAATTCCAACGTTTAATCCATAAAAATCGCATCTTTCACCCCGTGTATGTCTAATCTTTCTGAGCTATTTCGAAGCCCTTCCCACACTCAACTTGTGCTCAATTTTAGAGATTACAGATTCCTGGTGGAGTTAGGAACCCCTTAGTGAAATTTATTTTTCCATTTCAATGAGCTGGCCTCGTAGGCCCCGTTCAGGCCTGCTTTCATGCCCAAATAGGAATTTAGTATAAATTATATTGTTAGACTTATATTAACATATAGAATACATTGGCACAAATTTCGGATCATTTAGAGATCATTTAACATCAATCAGAGTAAGATTTATGAATTTGCAGCTCTTTATCATCGAAGGACAAGTAGGCTCCGTGGAGCAATCTCTGGGCTTATAGCTTTAATAATTGTACTAAATAGCA
>JBDJHY010243095.1:0-10806 GCA_039654485.1 Withania somnifera
CAAAATGTCAGACAACCTAAGCTTGGTGAAGGGCATAGATCATAACAGCAGCAAAAGTAGTAGAGCTTTTAAGGACCTAACCCTTCTTCTTCCAGTACCCTTTCATAAAATTTCAGACCTCCACAAAATTTGTAAAGTAGATCATCTTAGACAGTTTATTATGGTAGTGTTATTTAAGGGTGTACTTTCACTTCTTTTGGCAAGTATGGAAAGAACCATATAGGTTATTATTTAGTTAGCCAAGATGTGTGCTTTGGATGTGTCTAAGTCGGTCAAAACCTTTGCGAGTGTATTTCAAAGTATTTCTTTGGGTATATCTATACAGGCCTACGATTAGAGATTACTTTATTCCACATTAGGGAGGCGGTGGTAGCAGAGTTTAGACTATATCTTCCATAATTTTACTCACACCCTACACATCTCAGCATGGTGCTTTTTCGAGCACTGATATTGGTCAGCTCCAGAATCAGTTGTATACATTGACTCCAAGAAGGATCAGAAGCACTTGTTAAATATATTCACAAGTATGTTGAGAGTTTATGATGTTGATGATTATCCATTGTTATAACTTGGAGCTACCCTATCCTTTATCTACCCATTAGATGTCTAATCAGTTTAGAGTAAGTCTTGGGAGTCTTCTTGAGCCTTTCTCTATCTCTACTCCAGTCGATGTCTTTATCATAGCAAAAAAAGTTTACCCAAGTTATCCACTATCAGTCCTTAAAAAAGTTGTTACAACTGATCTCATTGAGTTAGACATGGTAGAGTTTGATATTATCCTTGGCATGGATTAGCTTTATTCATTTTATGCCATGGATGACTGTAGTACTAGAGTTGTCCATTTTCAATTCCCTGACGATCCAGTTTTAAAGTGAGAGGGTAGTATAGATGTTCATAAGGGTATCTTCATTTCTTATTTGAAGTCCCAAAGGATGACCTCTACCACTTAGTCCTTGTTAAGGACTCTGAGTCTGAGACCCATAATATTAGTCAGTTCCTATTGTTAGGGAGTTTATAGATGTCTTTCTAGAAAATCTATCACAGTCCCTCCAGAAAGGGAGATAGAATTTGGAATAGACTTCATTCCACGTACTCAAGCCTATTTCAGTTCCACTATATAAAATGACTCTTGCAAAACATAGAAAGTTAAGATAAGTTAGAACTTTTAGATAGGTGGTTCATCCATCCCAGTGTGTCACTCTGGGGTGCCCCTATCTTATTCATGCAAAAGATAGATGGTTCCCTTAAAATGTATGTAAATTATTGTCAATTAAACAAAGTCACATTAAGGAATAAATATCCTATCCTAGGACTAATGACTTGTTTTGATCAACTTAGAGTGTCACTTTCCTAAAATCGATCTCAGGTCAGGTTACAATCAACTCAGGGTTAGGGAGGGTAATATCCCAAACACAGGTTTTAGGACCCTCTATGGCCACTTTAATTTTGTGGTCATGTCTTTCAGTTTGGCTAATGCTCCTACAGTTTTCTTGGACCTTATGAATAGGGTTTTCAATTGGTACTTAGAGGTTATTTGTGATACCATTCATTAATTATATACTAGTCTACTCTAGAAGTGACGAGGATCATTTAAACAATCTTAGGTTTGTCCTTCAGACTCTTTGAGATTGTCAATTTTATTCCAAAGTTTAATTATATGAATTTTTGATACGGTTAGTTTCCTTTTTGGGTTAGATTATTTACAGTAAGGGTATCCAAATAGATTTGTAGAGAATAGATGCTATCAGAAACTAGCCCAGCCCACCTCTTCACTAGATATCCATAGCTTCTTAAGATTTAGCTTGTTAATAACGTAGATTTATTCAGGTTTTCTCTTTAATAGCTTCCCATTGACTGGGTTGACTAAGAAGAAGGTCAAGTTTGAGTGGTCAAATCAGCATGAGAAAAGTTTCAAGAGTTGAAAACTAAGTTGACTTCGACTTTAGTGTTAACCCTGCTAGAGGATTTTGTGGTTTATTATGATGCCTCTCGAGTTGGACTCGGGTATGTTTTAATGCATCATGGTAAGGTTATATCTCATTCCTTAAGACAACTTAAAGTTCATACGAAGAAATACAGTACTCATGATCTTGAGCAAGTTGATGTTGTTTTTCCTTGAAGATATAAGGTATTATCAATATGGGGTGAATTTGGATGCGTTTACTGACCACAAGATCTGGAAGTATGTGTTCAGTTAGAAAGACCTGAATCTTCATCAGAGAAGGTGGTTGGAGTTGCTGAAGGACTATGACATGAGTGTGATGTACCATCCAAGTAAGGCTAATATTGTAGTCATAACCTTAACTGATTTTCTATGGGTAGTGTTTCCCACATTGATAAGAGTAAAAGTGATTTAGCAAGAGAGGTGTATAATCATGTTCACTTAGTAGTTAGATTAGTTAGTACTGATCATGGTAGTAGGTTGGTTCAGAATGTTTTGTAATTATTAGTGGAATAGGATGAAGAGGGATACAGCTGAATTTGTTTATAAGTGACCTAACTGTTAAAAGGTTTAAGGTTGAGCATTATAGAACAACAAGTAAGTTGCAAAACTTTAAGGTTCCTGCTTGGAACTGAGAGGTGATTAATATGTACTTTGTCATTGGTTTATCTCGTATATAGAGTCAACATGATTCAATATGGTAATTATAGATTGAATGAATAATTCATCTCACTTCTTTCTAGCCAATACTATCTATTTAACAGAGGATTATAGTAAGATCTATCTTGAGCAGATTGTCCAGAAGCATGGAGTGCCTTTATCTATTTTTTCAGATCGAGATACGTAGTTTACCTCTCAGTTTTGGAGGCATTTTAGAAGGGTCTTGGTACTCAGGTTCATATCAGTAGAACATTCCACCCCCAAAAAGATGGTTAGTTTGAGAGGACCATCCAAACATTGAAGGATATACTGAGGGCATGCACAATTGACTTCAAGGGTAGTTGGGACAACCACCTACCTTTTGATAGAGTTTGCGTACAATAAAATTTATCACCCCTAGTATTCAGATGGATCTATTTGAGGCTTTATATAGAAGGAGGTGTAGATCTCCCATTGGATGGTTTGAAGTTCATAAGGCTACGAAAATAGGGGTGGAGCTAGTTCATGATGTGACTCATAAAGTCTAAATCATTAGAGACAGATTGAGGATGGATCAGAGTAGGCAAAAGTCTTATGCAAATGTGAGGAGGAGAGATTTGGATATTGATTTTAATGATTTTGTATTCTTGAAGGTGTCTTCTATGAAGATAGTCATGCGGTTTAGTCGGAAGGGAAATCTCAGTCTGTAATATATCAAACCATAGCAGATCTTGAAGAGGGTTGGTAATGTAGCCTATGAGTTAGACCTTCCAGCAGACTTAGCAGTAGATCATCCCATCTTCCACGTATCTATTGAAAAAACACATAGGAAAACTATAATTTGTAGTGCCAGTTGAGAGCGTTAGTATTCGGGATAGCTTGACCTCTAAGGAGGTCCCAATCTAGAGCTTAGACTATCATATTTGGAGACATAGAAATAAAAATGTAGCGTCAGTCAAAGTACTAAGGTGAGAACAATCAGTTGACAGATATATATATATATATATAAGAAGCAAAAGCAAACATGATGAGTAAATACCCACTTATTTCCTTCTAACACTAGCTCAGTTTGGGTAATTTACCTTTCTATTCAACTATTATTCTTTCTATCAATTGCATACTGTGTGTAGAGTTGTATAAGTCCAATTGAGTAAATGCATGCTATATTTCTAAATTTCATGGTAGTTCGTTCCAGCTGTCAATGTATCATGCATTCCATTTCAACTCGGTTAGCGACATGTCCATGATTACTTTAGTTCAGTTAGTCCCATGTCTAATTTCAGTAGTTATTCAGTCATCTTATAGCCATTCCCCCTTAATTTTAGCTTAATTATTCATTCAAGAATTAATTTTCTCAAGGGAAAGATCTTGTATCACCTTTAAGAATATCCTAAACCATGTTTAGACTAAACCTAGAGAGTTAAAATAAGCTCTGAGAATTTTTTAAGTTTAATGTCTGAGTCCAAGGATCGTTAATTGGGTTGACAGTCCATGGAATGCTTTGTAAGTTGATCAAGTAACTTAAGTTTAACTCACTCAAGTATACAATGGGATTGAAGGTTATACAATGGTTGACAATCTATCATTCTAGCCATACAGTTGATCAAGTGTATTGTTAAAACAAGAAAGGTTTCACGGACCCATTTATGGTCTATCATCTTGTCTATAGACCGTAGAGTCCAACATGGAAGCATTCTAGTGAGTACAAAAATATGGCTCATATTCCATGGACCAGTTGACGGCTCATGAACTAGGTTGATAGTCTATCAACGCCACTGTAAAAGTCACCTAATTCAGTTTTTAACCCATTTATTTATGGTTAGTTTGGTCTTTTCCTTCAATCTTAATACAAAACTATAGCATTATTTACCATATTTTTGAAGGAGTATAAATACCTAAACCCTTAGTCTTTCCTCATTACACTTATTAAACTTCAAAATAAATTAAAAGAATTCTCTCAATCTCTCTCAAAAATAGACAAGGGTTCATTAGGCTAAGGTTCAAGGGCACTAAAATCTTCAATAATTTCAGCCATAATTTCCAAGACAATGTGAGGACTTCAACGGGGGTTTCCTTCCAACCTTGTGTCCACAAATAATCTTATGTTTCAATTTCAAGTTATGAACATAGACTCTAGGGTATTCCCAAATTGTCTTGTTGTTATGTATGTACTTCTCTTGGCACGATTCCTGATAATTGATATTCTTATTGATAATTATGTGATCGATTACAAGATTGTGTGTCCATATGAGTTAGAGTCAGATTTCATGGTAGTACCAAATTAATTGCAGTTTTCATGCCACATCCATGCATTGTAGTAGAGTCATAATTCATGGTCAATATCCATAAACTGTTAGTTTTAAAGGTTAAAAACCTACTTTGCACAAAGTGTAAAATTTTCATAAATATCACTCAACTTATAAATTTCAAGCCTCTTGTAGAAACTTGTCACAAAATTGCCAGTGAAGTTTCAAAAAGAGTTTTAGCTACCTGAATTACTGTTTTTGAAAGAATGAGTATGATTATGAAAAAAAGGATACATAGTCAATTAGACTGCTATTTCGCCCAAAGAGGCTAAGACAAATTTTACCTAGTCAATTAGTAAACTTAAAATGTGTCCCACTAGTCAAGAGTTGGAGTAGTTGTAATTTCATCTCTTTTGGGAGTAGTATTAACACCGAGCAGATTCATGCACGAGCACCCTTATCCTATGACCTATGTTTCCAACCGTCTAATATTATGGCCTAACTAGGGATATGTGTAGCACTTAGCGGATCCACTAGGAGAATATGTGAGCGCTCTATAATTTTGCAAGGTATAGGGTGCCCCTTCAGCAAGCGTATAATATGTTAGATTCCGTGGATGCTCACACAAGGTATGTCAGTTATAAAAACTCCTATTGTTATGCAAAGTCAATATTAGAAAAAGGTTTTTATTAAGTGTCTAATTGCATTATTTAAACTAATGAACTTCGAGATATTTACTTATGTTTTATTTATACTTTTTGAAATTGAAGTTTTATTTATAACTTCCATCTTTGCATAATATTGCTATCTTGATGTTATAGTTCAAAGGTAGACTTGTTCATGCATTGCATAATTTAGTTAATGGTCTATTACACCTGAGGATACATATATAACTTGTTCATGTTGCATCCATGCATACCTATACATTCAAAGTACTGATGCATATTCTATGCCTGTATGCTTTTACCATTTAGATCTGGCTAGCCATCTACATGATCATAGTTGACCAGATTTTGTAGATCCAATCCAGTTTTGCTGAATCCGCATGGTTAGAGGTAATATTTCTTAAGTTTTTATTTCTTATTAGTAGAGCTTCTATATTTAGTAGTTTAAGTCAATCTTATCTCAAGCTAGCTAGGGACTTGTCCTGACATCTTATTTACTTAGTTCTGTAATGACTTTCAGAAAAATGTTAGAACGATGTTCCATATCAAGTACTTTTTCTTTATATACATATCCTTTGATTCATCTGAGATGTCTATCACTGTTTTAATATATCTTGATTTTGTTGGGTGTATATATGAGTAAATGCATGCTAGATCTAGGGGTACTTCCGGATCACTTGGCAGTTTTAGATGCCTCATCATATCTGGATTGTAGGCTCATGTTGTGATAAAGAATAGGGTATTCAAGCTATATTTGTACATATTCTAGATAGTATTCATATACAATATTCTGGTTTACTCTAGGAGTAAGGAGTAACACTTAGACCATTTAAGGATTGTGTTGTAGACCTTTCAGGATTAGCAGTTACATGTCATGTTTTCAAAGTGTGAATTTTGGTTGAAGTCTGTTAGCTTTCTTGGGTAAGTTGTTTCTAGTGAGGGCATTCATGTGGATGCTTAGAAAATTGATTCAGCGAAGAACTAGCCTAGACCCACCTCTCTTTCTGATATTCAGAGTTTTTTGCAGTTAGTCGGTTATTATAGAAGGCTTGTTAAAAGGTTTTCCTCTATTTCTACTCCTTTGACTAGGTTGACTTAGAATAAGGTGAAGTTTCAGTGGTCTGATAGTTGTAAGAAAAGATTTTAGGAGTTGAAAGTTCATTTCATTTTAGCTTTGGTGTCTACCCATCCAGAAAAGATCAATTTTTTTATGGTCTACTGCATTGCTTCTTGAGTTGGACTCGGATGTGTATTAATGCATAATTGTAAGGTTATTTCTTATGTCTCTAGATAGCTCATGATTCATGAGAAAAATTATAGAACTCGTGACCTCGAGTTTGCAGTAATTATATTTGTATGAAAATTTAAGAGGCACTATCTTTATGGGGTTCATGTTGATGTTTTATTAAATCATCAGATTTATAATATGACTTCAGTAAGAAAGAGATGGATTTGTGGTATAGTAAATGGCTTGAGATTTTAAAGGATTAAGATATGACTTTGTTTTACCACCGAGTAAGACCAATATTGCAGCAGATTCTCTAAATAGGTTATCTATGGGCAGTGTGGCTCATATAGAATATAGCAAGAAGGAGCCAATTATACATATGTATCGGCTTACTAATTTAGGTGTTCAACTGATTGACTCTAATGGTGGGAGTTTGTTTATGAAGAATTCTTCAGAATATTCACTGGTAAAATATGTTAAGGAAGCTCAAATTAAGGATCCAGTATTTCCCCAGATGAAGGGTATAGTTATTTAACACCTTAAAAAATGTCCTAAACCGTGTTCAGGCTGATCCCAGTGAGCCAGAGGAAAAATCTAAAAATTTTGAGACTTAATTCGAGGTCCACAAATCATTAACTGGGTTGATGGATTATGGAACCTACCATCATTCCTATCCTTATCCTTAGTTAAGCTAACTATCAAGTCAATAATGGATATGATGGATTATCGAATAAATAGAAGGTCCATATTTCCTCCACTAAGTTAAGGAACTAATCTATTAGGAATTTTTTCTAAGGAGGATTCATAGACCAATTGATATTCTATAATATTACTCGATGGACCATCAACGTAATCGTGGGTCCTTTCTATAAAGTTAGTCTTGATTGTAGCCGTTTCCATAGACCAGTTGATGGTTGTCAACCATTTTGTTAACTCCCCCAACTTTAGTTTTAAGCATGTCTTCTCAAGGGTAAAAATAAATTCTCTCATTCTTTTATTTTATTAAACTATGGCATTTTGGACTTTTTAAAAGGGATATAAATGTCGAGCCTTACTTTTTTCCCTTTGTTCTTCACCTAGACTTAAAGGAAAACATTGGTATTCTCTCAATCCCTCAAAAGTAGACTAAGGTATATTCCCAAAGGATCTGATAACATCAATCCTTCAACAAGTTACATAGCGATTCAACAAGGGTTGCCTTCTACCCTTGTTTCAAAGACTCTCCTAGTTTTTAGTTCCAAAGACATAAATTTGTGAGTTAGGGCTCATCCTTAATTTGTGGTTCATTATAAAATCTTTCCCTAGCGTGTATTATGATGTTTATTATTGATATTCATGACTTTGTACATTTCCCATGATTATTCATGTCTTCATGACTATTAGTAAAAATGCATGATTTTATGCTAATAAATAAGGTTTCGTAATCATGATTAAGTTTTGAAATAACTCATGGTCCTTGGTCAAACATTTCATTAATTTTATGGTTTTACTTAGATTTAAACCTTGTTACAAAGTCAGTCAAAACTTCCCCAAAACTTACATGGCTTGCAATGACTTAAGCCTAGTTCAGAAATAATATATTTAAAAGATGATTATGTTACCTAAGTTACAGGACCAGACAGAACTTACAAGATTATAAAAGAAAGTTAGTGTCAATTAGACAACTAATATATTTTGAAAATCAAAGCAACTTACACGGTCAATTAGGCATAAATATCTCCCACTAATCAAAGTTTGGAGTAGATGTTAGTTTCAATTTAGGGAGTAGTGTTAGCACCGAGCAGATTCAGCATGAGGCCTAATCCTATAAATTACGTGCCGCTGTAAGCTATTGTTTCCCAAAATGGAATGTAAGGCTTAGTGGGTGCACTAGGTACATGATCAGTTCATATACCTTTGGTAGGAGATAACACACCCGTCAGTTGGGAACAGGCTGAAATCCATGGTTTCTAACCCAATTTTATTGTCGGTTATAGAAACTCCCGCTATATTCTGTTATCAATCAAATTGTCAGATTTTACAAATTAAATGTTTACTAGTTGTACTCCATTATTGAGCCCAGTCCTTATTATGAGTTTTACTTATACTTGGTACTTATTGTTACAAAGAAATTTAATAGTCATATATGAGATGTATTAGAATGTTTTATCTCAATTTCATACTCAATCCAACCACATGTTCAGTCTGGTACTTATTTAGTTCAGCACTATAACTCATTTGTACTTGTTACATATGCATTTCTACATACAATAGATTTCATATACTAATTCATACTTTAGGCCTGTATTGTACCACACCTCTCCTTCAGATATTCATAGCTTCTTGGGGTTGGCTGGTAACTACCACAGATTTGTTTAGTGATTCTTATCTATAGCTTCTCCCTTAACCAGGTTGACTTAGAAGAACATCAAGTTTGAGTGGTCTGATCAGTATGAGAAAAGTTTTTAGGAGTTAAAACCTAAGTTGACTTTGGCTTGTTGACCCTGCCAGAAGATACAGAAGAATTTATGGTTTATTGTGATGCTTCCTAGGTTGGACTCGGGTATGTTATGATGTAGAATGGTAAAGTTATAGTGTATTCTTCCAGAAGGCTTAAGAGTCATGAGAAGAATTATTCAACTCGTGACCTTGAGCTGTCGGTTGTTGCTTTTGCCTTGAAGATTTGGAGACATTACTTATATGGTGTGCATGTGGATATTTTTACTAACCACAAAAGCTTTTAGTATATGTCCATCCAAAAGGATCTAAATCTCAGTCAAAGGAGGTGGTTAGGGTTGCTCAAAGACTAGGACATGAGTGTGATGTACTATCTAGGAAAGGAAAATACAGTGTTTGCCTTAGTTTTAGGCTCAGACATGATTTTATTAAATTAAGGAAGAATTGACAAGAATTTTCCCAAAGAGGTTAAGGTATGATATTTTGATCATTTTTCACTTAAGTTACTTTAAACTGGTCAAGTCAAGAGCAATGAAATATTTTTGGAGTAGTATAAGCACCGAATAGATTGGTTGAAAGAACCAATCCTATAACTATGTTTCCAACCATAGGATGGCATGTTGCTTAAAAGGCATTATTATGAAAGTCCCGACTTAGTTAGATCCACTAGGTTACTTGTTAGGTACTGAGCATGCAACGGGGCAAGGTACTCCCTTCGGCTAGTAGTTTACTGAATTTTATGGTTTCTCACATGGTTTTATATGTCTGTTAAATAAAACCTCCCATAAAGATTTGATGTTAGATATTTGAAAATTATTTCATATGAAATGAAATGAGGTATGTTTCTTACTCTGTCAGCATTGCTTAGCTTTACCTGAATAGTTGATTCTGAAGTGTACTTGATTATGCATTGCATAGCCTATTCATAGTTTATTTATACTCATATTGTTCATGTTGATATTGCCTGTTATTGTCCCCCTCCCACTTATTCAGTGTATTAAATGTACTGACTACATACTCTTTTACTGCATGGTTTCACATGTAGGTCCTACCAAAGCCATCCTTACGCTTAAAGTTGAATATATCTGCTATCTTTAGTTGTTAGAGTTTTTGTGAGTACCCATGGACAACGAACACTTCATCAATTATTTATTTCTATTAGAGTAGACTAATTTTTGATACATTCGTTTATTTCATTCTAAGGCTAGCTACAAACTTGTCTTAGCAGCCTAGTATTTTAGTACTTAGAGATAAACATATAAGTAGTGGTATTTGATTTGGAGTTCCCATTATCTTTCAATATTATCATTGATATCTGAGATGATCAACTATTTCATCTTTATTTTTGTTTTATGCTTCCGCTAGTGAGTGAATGTTTAGAGATATGTATGATTTAAGGGTTCATTTGAGGCTAGTCAGTGGCTAAGGATGTCGTGTGGCTCCCGGAGGTGACTCCAGGGTATTGCAAAGTTGGTATTAGAGCCTTACGTTTAAAGTTCCTTAGGATGTCTGAAAGCCGACGTAAGGTAGAATCTCTTTTATAGGTGTGACTCAGAACACACTTATAACTGAGAGGCTACTAAACGTTTAGGAAATTTCCCTTTGTTAAATGTCTTATTTCATGTTTTACGTGCTTCAAATCATGCCTCC
>JBDJHY010243116.1:0-10806 GCA_039654485.1 Withania somnifera
TAACTTTTTTTTGCAATTCCGATGATATTAAAATTCTTAGATTAAAATTATTCCACTTTTATACACCGACAATGTAAACATCTTTTACAAAAAGAATGCATGGTTCTATAGTGCTTCATGAAATGAACTTTCATAGTCCTCCTTCGTCTAATCTTAACCTCACCATCATGACATTTTTGTTACTTTTTTGGTAGAACACAGCACCAGCACCATTGCCAGGGATGCAAGGATGGCAAGCAGTAGCGTTTCGGATCTCCGGCGACAAGGCTTACTTCTCCGGCTGTGGATTCTACGGTGCACAAGACACTCTCTGTGACGACGCCGGCCGCCATTACTTCAAAGAATGTTACATTGAGGGTTCTATAGACTTCATTTTTGGCAATGGCCGCTCTATGTATAAGGTACTTAATCATCTAACACGTTTTATATGGTCTTGAATAATCTTTACGATTATATTTTCTCCATTTTATATTAGTTGTTTTCTTTTTTTTTTTCCCACACATATTAAAAAATCATGAATAAAAATATAGTTTTACTTATGAAACCCTTAAGAAAATTTTTTGGAACTTAATAAACAAGTGTTAATAATTTTAAAAAGGAATGAATTGCATGAAAAATTTGGGAAACACTTAATCAATGATGTCTTAATTTAGTAAGGTGAATAATTAATATAAGATAACTAAGTAATGTGGCTAATTAATATAAAACATACGGATTATATGTTAAGCACAACGTAAAACAATTTGGTTTAGAATATTTGGTTGCTGGATGGAGTCCTTGTCTGTTCTTGATGTCTGTACCTAGAATAAAAGGAGGAATGCTTTTTCTATTATTTAACTCTTCACGCCCAATTAGAAAGTAGCATTATATACAGTATACTTTTGAGTGCTTCTGCAGTACCTATATATGATATCAGTACTAGTTACATAAAATAACAAAAATTGTATAGTACTTGGGCATTAGGACACCGAGTGCTAGCGTTAACATGTCGAAAATTTTATGGGTTTAGAAGTTTAAAGATTTTTAGAAAAATAAAATTAATATTTTATTTAGTCACATCTAATTTATTTGAAAAAAGAATAAAAACTTGATTGGTTCCTCAAATTAATGAGTAGGAAATTATTTTTGAAACAAAGAAAGTAAATAATGATAGAGGAAACTATGCTCTACGGTAAATATTAGCTCTTAATTATGATTTATAACTATAATTTTAATAAATTACATAGCTATCGTAGCATTAATTGGAAATATATATACAAATACAGCAGCTAATTTCGGCATACAATATAAATATAATTTCTATACATATATAATTTTTTTCCTTTATATATATGTAACTAAAAATTATAATTAGCTAAGTTCTACAGAGAATTGAATTTAGCCCTAGAGTTTAAATTTCCTAAAATTAAAAGTGCTTCTGTTATGGTAGGACTGTGAACTACATTCAATAGCCACAAGATTTGGGTCCATAGCAGCCCAAGATAGAAAATCCCCAGATGAGAAGACTGGATTTGCATTCTTAGGCTGCAGGGTTACAGGATCTGGCCCACTTTATGTAGGCCGTGCAATGGGCCAGTACTCCAGAATTGTCTATTCTTACACCTACTTCGATGACGTTGTGGCCCATGGTGGCTGGGATGATTGGGACCACGTTAGCAACAAGAACAAGTAAGACCTTTCTTCCTTACCGCTCAGTAGCCTGCCTATGTTTGCCCAACGCCAGTTAAGGCACAACCATCTTTTAATTTTTAATTTTTGTATTCATAGCCAGTTCAACCTTTTTAATCACTATTTGAAAAAAGTGGTTCTTGAACTTTAAATATAAAAATTGAAGTGGGTATTATCGAAAAGCTTGTAAATATTGACAACAAAAAATATTGGCAATTCAAACTTAACAAAAGTATGCGGGAAGTTTAAAAGACAGATTTCGTGCACGATTTTTGCAATTTCAATCACGTATATGCTTGAAGTTGGTTTCAAAATGGTCATACTTAATAAATTTTTATAACCCCCGACTACGACTTAAATGATGATTCCAAAATTGGCTATTATGTGTGATTTCCGCCTTTCATGCAAGTTTTATTTTTTGTGCTTCCCGCTTTGAATTATTTTGTGATGCTTTTCTATGAGGTACATTTTTTCTACTTTGTTGGGGTATAACATACATATACACTATCCTTTCAAATCCACATGCGAGATGTTGTAATGTGATTTTTTTTGTTTTTGGGCTTCCAGTATTCAGTTTATCTTACACTTAGTTGCGTCGTACGACTATTCCAGGACTGCATTTTTTGGAGTATACAAATGCTCAGGCCCAGGAGCAGCAGCTGTGAAGGGTCTATCATGGGCCCGTGAGCTGGACTACGACACGGCCCACAAATTTTTAGCCAAGAGCTTTGTCAATGGACGCCATTGGATTGACCCCTCAGACGCTTGAACAGTTTTGCACACAAGACAGTTACTTGTTTCAAATCTTCTTCTCTTGCCAATTAATCAATTCGTTTATTCTATTCATTTTGTTCACACAGTAATAGAATGATTGTAATCAAATTTACAAAGGAAATGATAGTAATCTATTACGTATCAACGCAAGATTTACTTATTGAATATACAACCGGATAGTGGTTTCTTCTTGGTTCTAACCTCCCATAGCTGCGAGTTCATATGTATCGCTTGAGAAAAGTAATAATTTGGCTTAAATGCGTCTTAACATACTCACGGCTATCAGTTGATGCATGCAGTTGGCCTGTTGGCTCAAGTGAATCAATTCAGATAGCCGTTCCTTTGTGGCTCTAGTGGCAATTAAATCGACGCATTTGTCATTGTAATTACTGTGGTAAAATTTAAAGCACTAGCTGGCAGTATCTGTATTCTTATTCCACCATTCTAAGAGATGAGATGATGGCATAGAGATATCAACAGATGAGATGAACAACATTACAAGCAAAAATCCAGGCAAAAATAAATGTTCTATGTAAAATGTGACAAAAGAAAAAGAGGCAGCAACACTAATAGGGTATTTGGACAGGATATATCTTTCACATTACACAGCAGTTCTGTTGCCCCTCCAACATCTCAGGGGATCTGCAAAACCAGAAAAAAAATTAACATTAGCTCCATAAAAGGTAACATTTTGTCTAGTCTGGTATTTATAAACATCAAACATTTCTCACATTGCACTATTCCATATAAAAGAGAAAAGCCATATTAACTGGACGTTGAAATATACATATAATTTTCATGCAAAATCTTCGGTTCATTCACAAATGCTGGACAACAGTAGATTGTCTTAACTGAACTATCCTTTGGTTAGAGTAGTTTGGCACATGTTTGTCCAGACTAAGTGGGATTTCTATGGCACATGTTTGTCCAGACTAAGTGGGATTTCTACGTCTGTTTCTTTTCATATTGGAAGTCGTAATATATGTATCACCAACCCACAAAGTTACTGTTATAGTGCTATAGCCTTGATCTGCGTCCATTTTAGCAGGTTGCAAATTAGTTCATGACCAGCGTAAACACGGCCAAACTGTGAATCCCACTGAATATTAAATGATTAGAGGGAATGTGAATTGTGAAGTGCTGCCTACTGAGAATTCATAAACTGACTCTAACTAACTTAGTGTTAGTACTTGAGTTCAATTTAAAACTACAGACCAACCTTTTTTTCTAAGCAAACAATGCATATTCCAAAAACCTCAACAGACTTATCTCCACAAGTGAATATGATACTCCAAACTTCAACAGCCTTTTGAGTTATCAGTATGATGTTAACTGGAAATGAACAAAATCCTGAAAATATTAGAGGACTTACAGTTGTCCAAGAGATGATATATCAAAGTCTGGAGCAAGCTCATGGACAATATCATTTGGTGGTTGGCCACATTCTTGCATTTTCTGCATAAACTCTACAATTTTGTTGAAGTTGCTAGGTTCAGTCTCATAAACTTTGTTCAGATCTCTTATAAGTTCATACTGATGTTTGTAACGTCCATATTCTTCAGTACTCAACTTGACTTTGTTGTCCTCCAACCACTTAGGATATCTTTCTTCAATTTCTTTCATGGGTTCATGAAGAATTTCCTTTGACAAAAGCTGCTGCATCATGGTCTCTACTATAGACTCCATGTCCTACAAATCAGAGAGAAAAATTATATATCCACTTCAAGAAAGTGAAAAGCTACAGATTTAGAGACGACGCATAATGAGACATGTGAAAGGAAAAGAAAGCCTCAACAATCTCTTCTGAGTGACACTCGACCAAAAAATTCAGTGCAAGTCCAAAGCTGTGAAAAACACCCACTGCTAAGTGAGAGACATCTTGACTGTAACCTATAATGCAGCTACCAGAAACATCCAACTCATTCCATACTAGCACACATGAAATAAATAAACTATTTCTCACATTCCATGTATTTTTCCAGTTAGCTTTAAAGCTAAACTTGATAGGAACAGTCATCAGATGTTCTCTTGACATGAAGAGATGCTCTATAATAAGCGGAGCAGATTCCTGTTTGGAAGTCATTTTTTACAATTTTCAGGCTCTATGTTTTATTTATCATCTATCACCTTTAGGAATTTGGAACATATAGATCAAGAAGTGGATTACGATCTCCAAAATATTACCGTTAGTACAATTACTACAGACACAGTTAAGCTTAAAATAATGGACAAGTTCATTACCAATTCCAATAACGGCATTAACTTTATCTTTTTATTCTTATGTATAATGTAATCAAACTCCCTATGATCCCCACGAACAATTAGCAAAAACATAGCCGAGAATGGAGAAGTGGACAGGGATGAATACATCAGCACCAACCACCAAGGTGAAAATCCTTATTTTTATTCTCTCTCCCTGTTACAGTAATGCTACATAAACATAATCTTACGCACATGAAACATACTCCGGTACTGAGGAAATTAATAGTTAGCTTTGGATAAACTGAGATTATTTGTTTAAAGGAATGTAATGAAAGACCTATTCAGCGTTTCACCTTACATAACAACTGCATTTTTTTTTCTTGCAGAGGAGGGGGATGATATAAATAATTTCGTAATAATGAGAAAAATCTCTTGTAGACATGCAGTATAACAAAAAGTAGAGAATGCACAACATAATAGATTCTCCATCCAAATACACCCAATCTTCTATGAAAACCAGAACCTCCGGGTGCACCAAAAATAAGTTAAAAAAGAGAAGCTATTCCTCAAAATCAGAGAATCATTCTCTAATCTCTATCCCATTGAACCTCTCCTACTCATACTGCAGCATAAACTAATGGATACCTAATCAAAACTACCTACTGCAGTCATAAACTACAAGATAGCCTGACCAAAGTATTCTGGAAAGCAAACGTTTTGTACAACTCACAGGGCTTTTCCATAATAAAGGTTAGCCCTGCCTTAGTAATTGATGCAAGGTTCAATTAATCTTACAAGAATTCCAAGATCCACCTTTATCTCTCCTATTCAATCTCTCCCTTCCCCTAGAGTAAAAGGATATGAATCTGCCAAAATCCACTCAAATTTTAAGAGATTTCTGTAATTCAAATTCTGATGCTATCCCCACTTTAACTAAGAAAAAAAAAATGTCAGCATGCATGTCAAGCATCCAACTAGTCCTAAGAATTCAATGTTGTGTACTATATTAGCATTAGTAGGAGGAAGCAACTAATAAAGCACCCAGGCTAAACCAAAGTACAACATCCAAATCTGCAACAGGTTTAAAATGGGCAATACAGTTAAGCTCGGATATTTTAAAGCAAAGGAGGTAGAACCAACTATTATAGAGTCTATTAAAGGGTCACATTTTGGGATTCACCTGATGAGTCTTTAGAAAGGTCGCTGTTCTTTTATGCTTAGAGTGTTTCTTAAAGAGAACAGCAATTGAGTGACGTTTTAAGTTTTCACATAGATAGTAAAAGGTTCTAACTTGGCAATCTTAATCCAGAGATCAGTAAATGCAATTAATAGTGCTTTAGGCAGTGTTATAATGTTGAAAGCATGATGCTTACCAACTGCATACAGGCACACAACACCTTTGGGAATATCTAGAAAGTTTAACACCACGGTGTAACAATGGAAAATTTGTATTAGTCCACTGCACAACACTTTAATGCACCAAAACAATCATTGATAGCCACAGCAAGAAAAGCTAAATATGCTCAACAAGAAATACAATGAAAAAAAGCACAATAGTTTCTCTAACTGTCTTAACTCTATCAGTGAATCAACCCATCCCACTCTAGTGAAATTAAATAAAGAGATACCAAAAACACAAGCAAAAAATCCACTATCAGGAAATGAAATGTCATAGCTTCCTTGTTAAGTCCTGAAAAAGGAACTTGCAACTATGGATCTTCATGTAGAGACATATTTTGCAGTCTCCATGTTCAAATATATCAAAAGGAGAACTGAAAACAACACACCATTAATATTGAAAAAACATAAAGACAAGATACCTGAGGTCCAGAAAGCTCTTCAAACTGCTTCACCCACTCCTCCATCATTGCATCACTCCCCAAGTTCTCTACACCGGGTCTCGGCCCGGCTACTGATTCCAGTCCTTTAACAGCCTCCCTAGTCTGCTCCCTAAGCTTATCAAGAGCTTCAGCAACGTGCAAGTCTTTTGACTCACCAGAACCCTTTTGCTTCCCCTTTTTCTTAGCATTCCTATCAGGCAGCATCATCCCTAACCCTTGAACCTCACCAGGCATAAAAGAACGATCTTTCTTCTCTTCTCCATCTCCAACTCTACAATCAAAAGCAACCGTTTTAAACCCACAGCTCAAAATTCAACCCCATTTAGCTTAAAACACAAGTAAATATATATAGGCCACAAGAGAAAGTAGAAACCTTTGAGAACCAGCAGTGAGATTGAGGCTCTGAAAATCATCCAGAGCACCTGAAAAATTAAAATCAAGAAAAGGGCAATCTTAATAATCCCATAACCAGTAAACAAGTAAAGACAGATACCTATTGATAAATGGGGAAAAGGTAGCTTTAAATGACCCAAATTTTTTTTATAGCCGTGGTGTTGGGGTTAGCTTTCGTGCACCTCGACTAATTCCACGAGATGCCTTTCACCTACCACCAACAATAGGTACTAGGTAACTCTGTCCACCAAGGTTAGGATAAATAGAAGGAAATCACCTAGAGGTTTTTTTGTCTTTGCTGGGAGACCTTATGGTTCTCAACCCACTTCATTGACCACTAGGTCACTCCCTTTGGTGTGGAATAGACCAATTCAATTCAGTCACATATAATTCTATGGTATACAACCAAGAAACAGCTAAAGATTTATACACATAGACAAATGGGGAAAAGGGTAGCTTTGAATAACCCAACTCAATTCAGTCATATATAATTCTAAAGTACACTATCAAGAAACAGTTAAAGACATATACATATAGATAAAAGGAAAAGGGTATCTTCGAATAGCTCAATTAGATTCAATACCATGTTATTTTAAGGCATTTTATGATGAAACAGTTAAAGAAAGATACATACAAATAAAAGGGAAAAGGGTAACTCTATAACCCAATTCAATTCACTCACATATAATTCTAAGGTACGTTATGACTACAATTTAGAATGATTTGTCAGGTTGACTATAGTACTTTGCCATGACCATCTCCATTTCCATTATTTCTTTATCTATACTGCTTTAGACTGTTTTTTCTTCAGCTATAGGAAATAACCTGTCTGCCTCTAAGGTAGTGGTAAGGTCTGCGTACACTCTACCCTTCTCATGCCCCACTTTGTGGAATTACACTAGGTATATTATTTTTGTGATTCTAAGATACACAATTAAGAAACAGTTAAAGACAGATTCACATAGATAAATGGAAAAAGGGTAGCTTTGAATAACTCAATTCAATTTAGTCACATATAATTCTAAGGCATGCAATCATTAAACAGTTAAAGACAGATACATATATGGGACAAAGGATAGCTTTAAATAACCCAATTCAGTTCAGTCCCGCGACATTCTAAGTAGTGGCGAATCTAGTTATGAAATCTGGGGCACGTAAACCATCCTTCTTATACTTACAAGTAAATTTCCTGTATAAAAAGCTTCATATTTCGCTATATAGCGCAGAAGGCACCCATGGTCAAAGTTAGGCATTTGGTGCCCACGTTCAAGACCCTATGCTCACCACTATGATGCGAGGTATTCTATAATTTCATCTTTAATTAGAGATTTCGAGTTTCAGCCCTACTAGACAAAGAGTTGCCTCTTTTAGGGAGCAATTTACCTCTAGCATGAAACTTCCTAGAGCAAATTCTAATTTAGTTGGGTCCAAATATGGTTATTGAATACTATGTGAAAAATCTAAAAAAGAAAATTTATATTAACATTGGGGGTGCACCATGACTTTAAAATCTTAGATTTGCCTCTGATTCTAAGGCATGCAATCAAGAGACAACTAAAAGACAGATACTCATAGATAAATCGGGAAAGGGTAACTTTCAAAACTCCAATTCTATTTAGGCACATATAATTCTTAGAATGTTATGACTACTGTTTAGGATGATTTGACAAGTTTTCTATAACATTTTACCATGATTTTCTCCAATTTCATTATTTATTTCTTTATCTATCGTGCTTTGTACTTTTTTTTTTTTAGCTGAGGGTCTATTAGAAACAGTCCCTCTAACTCAAAGCTAGTAGTAAGATCTGCGCACACTCTAACCTACCCACTTTAAGAGATTACAATGGATATGTTGTTGTATAATTTTAATATGCAATCAAGAAACTTTAATCAAGAAACAGTTAAAGCCAAATACACATTGATAAATGGAAAAAATGGTAGCATTGAATCACCCCAATTCAATTTAGTCACATGTAATTCTAACGAAGAGGCTCTTCATTTCACATCATTTTGTTGCTGTTAATACTGCTGTTATTTCTGTATTTCCTTTTTCAAACCGCTTGTATATGCTTCATTTTAAGCCGAGTGTGTATCAAAAACAACCTCTTTATCTCTATGAGGTAGGAATGATGTCTGCATACATTCTTACCCTCTCCTGACCCCACTTGTGAGATTACGCTAGGCATGTTGTTATATAGTTCCAAGGTGCTATATCAGAAAACAGCTAAAGACAGATGCTTTCTCAAGAAAACAGTTGAAGACAATACACATAGATAAATGGAGAAAAGGGTAGCTCTGAATAACCCAATTCAATTCACTCACATACAATTCCAAGTTATACAATCAAGAAACAGTTAAAATAGATATACACAAATGAATAATGGGGAAAAGGGTGATGATACTTACTGTCAAGGAGTTGGTCAAGATCATCAGAGTGGTCAGTAGCCATAGATTGATTTCTTTAGATTCTGTGGTTGGATAAAGATTGTGTATGTTGTTGGTCTTAGTCTATTTTCACCAAAAAAATCTATAAAAATCCAATCTTTATCAATGTTTTTTTGAAGAGAAGATGCAAAAGGTGATAGGAATACACACAAGGTTGGGTTCTAAGGAACTGTACGCTGTCGTTTGGAGCTTAACCGCCGATGTTGGTTTTTATAATTTTCGAGGCTAATTAGCTGGTAAATTACCTTTGTCAAGAAAAAAAAACCAATAAAATACAAATTCAATATAAAAAATCACCATCTTAAAAAAATTCAAATTTATAAATTTGCATTTAAGGAAAATGATTATTTAGTTCTCTGTGTTATGACCTTATTATGATTTGATCATTGTAATATTTAATTTATTATTTTTAATTTTTTATTAATTAAAGTGAAAATTTTTAATTCTTTTACTAATAGTGGTTATTTATTTATTTTAATAGATATGTACTATTGTGAAGGCCAAATACGGTAAACAACAACATATTATTATTATATATAAATAGTTTTCTTTTAATATTTATCTAGTAAAATATTAAAAATGACATGAAAATAATGTGTTTTAGGTTTTTTTTTTCTAATCAAAGGCAAAATAAAATCAAATTTGATGAAATTCGAAAAGGTAAAGTTTTTTTTATTTTTTTATTTATTATTTTTATCAAATTTTTTATTAAGCTTTTAAATTCGTATTTATCTAATTCGCACATCTCAAAACTTGCCTTCTATATTAGCTCTAAGTTTAGTAGGTGATAGGAGGATGCTACGAAATATTTATAAACATGTTGGTAGATTTAGTTTTCTTAAAATTATATATATAATATAGTAATTGTTTTATTGTAATATCCTAATTGTCCTTATCATTAGTGAAAGATCTGTTTATATTGATAATCACTATTAATATAAGGATTAAAAAGAGCCTCACTTTTGCGCTCTCATTGTAAACCTAAAGCCGTTCACCGAATTTGCCTCTCTTTCTGAGTTTCCTTGATTGCATCGGCGTTTTGTTTGATCTCTGTAAGCTTTTTCCCTATCATAGTTAGTAAAATTAATCTCGTAGTTTTTGTTCTTCGATTTCTGTTATTATTTATTTCTTACTTGTACTTTAATTATCATATTATTATTTTGTCCTAATCACTGCCATGATACTATCTGTTATTTTTTTGTACTCTATTACTTTGATGGTATAGAGCTGGAACAACCTGTTCTGTTCTTCCTTAATGATTCAAGGCTAAGGAATATCTTTTTCTGGACGGACATTTTTCTGTTTGTTGAGTCGAGGTCTATTGGAAATAGACTATCTACCTCAGGTAAGGTTTGTGTGTACTCCACCCTTCGTATACTTCACTATGTGGTAAGGTTTGTGTGCACTCCACCCTTCCTATACTTCACTATGTGAAATTATAGTGGGTATGTTGTTGCTGTTGCTGGAAAAGTAGTGTTAAGTT
>JBDJHY010243127.1:0-10806 GCA_039654485.1 Withania somnifera
GATTTGAGACTTGTTTCCTTCTGTAGTGAGTACAACCACTAGAACTCGACAATGAGTACAACTTTTGATACTATCACATTACTGGTTATGGAGACTTGATGATTCCCTGAAATATTGAGGAAATTGGTGATATAGTTATATTGAGGCGTTGAATGCCCTGACTTGCTGAGTATGGCTTGATGAGATTATTGATTTGAGGGACAAGATGCCAGACTTTGAGACCTTTAAGACTCTATGATTTGGGATGTGAGGTTATAATGACGTTTGAGATTGTATATGGTGAGTATACCTTCATGGACCTTACCTCCGAGATTTCACACAACACGGATGGGGTATAGGACAGAGGAGAAATATACTAGGAATATTTAGGATAACCTTTCATAGATTCTACTTGCTGGACCTACGGGTACCAGAGGAGAAGTGTACACAGGACTGATTATTTCATGTGTTTGTATTTACTTTTCTGCACTTGTCTTCTTCAGTGTACACTTACTGAGATGTAACGCCTATGGACATATAATTGTATTAGATATTTTGATTCTTTTTTGTGTACTTAGTGGTTCGTATTACACTAATACCGAGTTTTAGGCATTTATTTTGATTTTTATTACTTCTGCTTTATTCACTTATATACTGCTATTTTAAACTTGTGCTTTTCGTATTTGATATAGTAGTCCTTTACTTCAACTTCGGTCTATGGAGTTGGTTATCCTACTAGTGGTATAGTAGGATCCATCATTATCCAAAAAATCGGGTCGTGTCAGTTCGGGGCAGGGTAGATAAATTGATTTGTTGAAGGACTATGACATTTTTATCTTATATCATTCGAGGAAGTAAAACGTGGTAGCAAATTCCTTGAGTCAAAAATAAGTGAGCATGGGTAGTTTTGTTGTACTTTCATTTTCAAAAAGGTAGATAGCTTTAGATATCTAGTCTTTAGCTCACCGACTGATCAAACTTGATTTATTGTATTCTAGACATATTGTTGCCAGTTTTGAGGCCTGTTCTACCTTATTTGATAAGATTCAGTACCATCAGTTTGAGGATCTGAACTTGGTTGATATTTATGATCTGTTGTTTAGGGGTGACCCCTACAGAGCTGCTTTTGGATCAAAGGGTACTTTGAGGTTTGAGGGTCTCATTTTTGTTTCAAGGGTCAAATATATGATATAGTTCATTATTAGTAAGGTTCATCATTCCAGATATTTCATCCATTCAGGTGCAACTAAGATGTATAGAGATTTTAGACAACTTTAGTTGTGGGGAAAGATGAAGAAGGACATCGCAGAGTTTGTATCTCGGTGCTTAAACTGTCAACGGGTCAATTTAGAACTATACGCCCAGTGGTTTGATACAGAGGCCTCCCATTCCCAAGTAAAAGACAGAACATATCACTATGGACTTTATTTCAGGGTTACCCCATACTTCTCGTAGTCATGATTAGATCAGTGGACTAATCCTGCATATTTTATTCCTATTTGTACTTCCTATTGTACAGAGAAGTTAGCCAAGATTTATCTAGATGAGGTGGTTCGATTGCATGGTATTGTGTTTTATCTTTTCTATTTAAAACTCAAACGTTCTTCATTTATAAACTTTGGGGTTTTGCATGTGACCTTGGGGAACTTTGGGAATCACGGTTCATCATCTTTTCTATAACTTTGGTTAGTTCCCACTCAAATTTCATTGAGATTCATCCCCAATTTTTCAAATTTCATCAAATTCATTCTTTAATTTATTAATTTTTTTTGTCTTATTTATTAGCACATTTTTACTCTAAATTTTGTGTATAAGCTCCTGGTAATGAGTGGAACACGTTGATACCTTTTGTTTTGAGTTTTGGATTACAGCGCTAGTAGGCCAGTTTTGCCTATGATTTTGACCCCAACTAAGATCATAACGTTATGGCATCATTTAATTTCTTTTAATATGTAGATTAATATTTGACTAGTTCCGTGATCGATCAGATTCATTTGGAGCATTTTAGAGCTTCTCAAGTTTTTTTTAATATTTGCAAGTTTTCTCTTCGGACGTCAGGTGAGTTATGGATTACCTATTGTAGTACTTAACTATCCTTGGGTTAGGTTTTTAGGATTGACACCTTTGACCCTATCTAGTCCTTTAATTCAGTTCTTAGATTTTGTTTCAGTATTGCATTACGATTATGGTTTACCCTGTGACCCTGTATGATCTTTATTGACTTAGAACATAAATGGTGGGATTATTGGGAATGTCCTTGACTCCCGGGCATTGACTAGCACGTTTGTAGTTGTTGTAGTGATACTGAGCCTATGCAAGGCCGACATAAGTGACTATGATATATTGATTGTGGTTGTGCATAACATTATCATGAAGACTGGTTTTTATGCATTAGTTTCTACTATTCTATGGCTAGAAGCCCTACATCACTGATTTTAGAACCTTGCATGGCCTTGTGGGCCCATTTTTAGTATTATGAGATTAAAAAGAGTATAATTTATGACTTTTACCAGCTTTCGATGATAATCATTGAGTTTTTACTGATTTTAGACAAGGTTGCAGTTGGGCCCAGTTATTGATAACTTAATATTTATTAGATAGACCCGACAGAGGTCTAAGTACAATATGAGATTATGATTTATATGCTTGTGGCCTCTATCGACCTTGCCGATCTAGGTTTGCTGGCGACTGGGGGAATAGAGGTATATGGGTTGCGGACTTCCATGGGTCCTCCTTGTCGGACTTGCTTGTTCGGAGGAGAAGCATACAAGATTTTACTAGCATCATACCATATCATTTTGCATACTTTTATTCTTGTTTGTTGTTTTGTAGTCGTATTCTCTGGTGGTATGGGTGGTCAAAAATTTGCTTTCACATGTTTGTATCCCTCGGGTTTATGGACGCTTGGTGGGACATCAGCTTATTATATTATTTAGCCTCCTATATTAGCTCCTGATATCATTATTTGGGTATTTCTTTATGATGTATATCATTTCATGACTTGTTGCAGATATTCCTTTCCTTCTGTCCTTTTATTGAGGTTACAACTATGCCACCATATCTATTTCTTTTATATACTCTTGTTAGTTGAGCATGAATTCAGGTACATATTTTTTTCTTTTTGACTGAATTTTTGATACTTGTTAGCTAGCTTTATAGGGATGATTACTTATCTATGTTCTTCTTAGATAGTTCTTCCATATTTTCTCTACTTGTTTTCTGTGACTTTTCTTTTATTATTTGTCTGTTTATCGCTTTTGTTTCTTATATGCATCAGTCGACCTATAATACCAATTAGATACACGATTCTGCACTGACCATAGTAAACTCCTTCTCGTTGTACCGAAATAGAGGTCTGATTTAAACTACCAGGTACAACATCACATTTGACACCTAAGGAAGGTGCTTCAGCTATTTGGTACTCATACTACACTTGCATTTTTCTGGTGCAGATCGAGTATGAGTCAACGACGTTAATTGGTGGATTCATGCTGATTATTTTGATTTTGAGGTTGAGGATGTTCTTTGGAGACTGACCTCCTCTTTTGTCTTGTTTAATATTTTCTTAGTTCCCAAATATAGTTTATGTACTTATTTCAGACTTGTCGTATTTTTTAGTGGCTCATTGTACTAGATACCAGGTTTTTGAGATTGCTTTACTGTATTTGACTTCCGCATTATCCTGATTATATATATCTACTCTATCCTCCGCTTACTCTTCATTTCCTCTTTTGTGTATTGTTGAGTGGTTCACCTACGGTGTGTTGTAGGTGCCCTCGTGACATGATAAATCGGGTTGTGCATTAGAGGGTGTACAAATAAGGGTTGATCATGAATAATTTTCACTAAATATTAATCGATCAAAATATTTCTCAAATATTAATAGAATTTTATTTTCTTAATTTATTATGGACAATAGTTTCTCCAATTTGTATTAAAAAAAGCAAAAAATTATTTCCTTCAGACGCCATTTTAATTTTAAAGTGATTTGAGTATTTGACTTAGATTTGAATAACAATGTCTTATCAATCCAATACTTATAAATAAATTTTAAATAATGAAGCCTATTTAAGTCCTACTTAAAACAGGTCATTAAATTGGAAATTGTTCCAATGCATTTTAAAATTTGAAGGAGCTAGCTTGTGGAGTATCAATTTGGTTTAACTTACTATAAGTAATAGTTATTATCTTAAAAACTCATTTTATGCTTTTAAGGTAATTTTGTGAGATGATAATTACTAGTTAAATCATCATCTGTGAAACCAACCTACCAAATTCACATCTATGCTATATAAAATTTGCAAATATACTAACTCTTCTTTTTTAAGAAAGAAAACGAAAATACCATGAAAAAACTTTTTTTTTTATAAAATAATTAATTGATATAAAAAGGGTAAGTTATTTCTCTTTCTAAAATGATGTGTGATTCTACTGATATTCTATTAAGCAAATATGATCTTATACTTGAGAAATATCTTTTTACCACATTAAGAAAATTTATATAATTAGAGTAAAACTATCTAATATTGTTGCTTGACATGGAATAATGTAGAAGACACGTTCATAGAAATTGACTATATTAAAAGTGTCAGACCATTAAAAAATATTTTTAATTTTTTTTGCTCTTCATTAAAAGATATTTCAATAGATGAAACGTTTTTTATTTTATACTTTTTTCTCTAATTATTATTTTTGTAATACCTATATCACGACTCGATTTCTCAGTTCATCAGGGGCATCTACAATCCACTGTAGGCGAACCAGCCAACAAATAGATAAAAGCTAAAAACAATAGCAAAAGCGAAAGTCAGGAGATAATTCAAGTTCTAATATCATAAATTATAAATTACTCCAAAATCTAATAACTGGTACACTAAACAACAATCAATAATTATCAATCATCATCCCAACCTTACACGGACTCGGTATACTACAACAACTAAAAACTAGCTAGTCAGTATCTGTGATTCACTTACACTTGAAATAATTTCACCATCCATGTTTGATAGTCAACTAAGACCACACAGGGTCATAAGGTAATTTATAATCATAATACAATACCGAAATAAAAGTCATGAACAAGACTAAAAGCAAAGAACAAGGATAAATTTACTAATCCTAAAAACCCAACCAAAAGATAAGCTAATTACGATAATTATCTCAAATATAAACCCAGTCTAAGATCGATAAGCCATAGCCTTATTGACGTCCAAAGACAAAACTCGCAAATGCCGAAAATCATCTCGAACTTCTCCAAAATGATCCAAATAATCTTGAAGATCATGAAACTATCAAATACTAACCTACACATTCTAAGCAATTCACGACAACCATAAAGCTAAGATTCTACTCGGGGCCAAACTCTGAGTCAAAATGGGCATGTGGTCCCGGTAACCTAAAATTTCAAATAAAAGGTATAAATGAGTTTCTCTTATTACTAAGAATGTATGCCCAATATTTGGGCTAAAATAGAGCCCAGAACAAGCTACAAGCAAATATTAAAGTAAATAATAAAGTTGGTGAAATTTAATAAATTCTGACAAATTTAAAAAAATTGGAGAGAATACTTACTAGACAACAATAGAAGAATGATTATAAATGTTCCCCCAACACTTTCTAAGCTTAAATTGGGATCCCATGAAATTTCAAGCTCAATAATGGAATTTACAGTGAATAAGATGAAAAAATAGAAGAAAATTTGAAGTTTTTGGTTTATATACATTGCCAGGCGTTGCTCAATGTGATCGGGTGAGAAGGGATCGCGATCGCGAATCATAAGAAAATAAGTATTATATCGCATAAAGGAAGAGCGTGATCGCATAAGTGATAGGAGAGAACATCACGATTGCATGCCTAACACTCACGATCACGTGCCTAACACTCGCGATCGCGTAACCATGTCGACGGAACTCGGCAAAATGACCCCGTAACTTCGGGAGAAGGGGTGCTACCTAACACTCTCGATCTTGAAAAGTTAGAAAACAAGGAAGGCATCGTGATTGCATAAAGGATTGTCATGATCGCTTATAAGGATTGAGCTGATCATCGCAGTTTCGTCAATGGAAGTCTCGATTGCAATGGGGAAAGTGAATATGCACCAACAAAAGTTGAAGCATAAAACCAACAACATAACCAATTTTGAACAATGGCTCAGAATGAGTTCCAAACCCGATGAACATAAACTAAATATGCTAATTCTGTGCAAATTGATATTTCAAACTCAATGGCGCAGAAAAAAATTTCGATCCTAGATTATTTGATAAAATATTGACTAAAATCAGCCCTCAACCTAAATTTTTCAAAATTCCAATTAAGGATTCTAAATGAGATTGGCTAGCCTAGGACCTAAACAGACAGTTCACCTAACTCAAACTCAACATTTCGAAGCGATGGTGCAGTTGGATTTTCAATCTGATGATAAGGTCATTAAAAGTTAAAAAAAGGTCAAACTTCCCAACTCTAACACACAAGAACATGCAAAATGAGATAAAATCAGCACAAAGGCCTTAAGACATAAACAAAGAGCCCGTTTAAATAAAAATCCACGTTTTGGAGTTGAAGGGACTTAGGAATTTGATTCCAAGTTTTTTTTCATAGAGTGTTGACCGAAGTCGATTATTTCAAAAGCTAAGGTTCTAAAATAGGGAAATTGACAACAAATCAAAATAAACGATTTGGGAACCAAACCACCAGTCCTAACAAGCCATAAATGACTTGGGGTCACTATAGGAAATATCTATAAAACAAGAAAAGTGTAAACATAAGAATGACAGGAAGTGTCCTTACAACATCCACTACTAAAAAGGCTTTCATCCCTAAAAGTCCAAAGAAGGGAAGCAAATTCCCCAACTCTAAAATAGGATGACATAAACCATAGATGACCCACTCAGCTACCCAAAAAAAAACTCTTAAGGCTGGGGAATACTTACATGGAACATCAACTGTAAGAAACTCAAAAATCACCAAAGTCTCAAAATATCAAGAAGTTTGAATGATCACAGGCTCTCTAATAAAGGCTAAAACCACCACTCAAGTCGAACAAGCCCTTTTTTCGAAATACCCAAAACTCAATTAGAAAACAACACCACGGTACTGATCGAAGAAGAAACTAGAACAGAAAACAAAAATTAATCCACGTGCCCCATTGACAGAGCCAAAATCAAGAAATCACTTAATAAACCCATTATCCACAACCTAACCTCAAAACCATCAACCATCCTATAGGAGACCCATAACACATATAGTAATTTACCTTAAATGATGTAAATTGAGTACTCTGGTGATGACCACTTTTCTTAAATAAATCTATCAAGGCTAAAAATTGATCCACAATTCTCTAAAAGTTCAACAATTACTTTCAACCTATCATCAAAGCTTATAAGCGAGCTAAGTACCCAGGGTCCAATACGATAGTAATTCAAACCACATGGAACCAACCCATCTCTCGAAGACAACTTAAACCACCCACTCGATTTAAAAAGGAAACTAAACTAGTAGGAGTGAATAAACTATCTCAATTAGTTGGTAACAATCAAAAGTAGCAAACAATAAATTAGTCAGTGGCAAACAAAAAGTAGCAAATCCTTAAAAAATAATAGCAAACTTGCTATATAGTCTGTAGTGACCTGCCTCCACTAGAAAGATTGGTTGTACACACCAATAGACATCAACACAACCCAAAGTGGATGAAATATATAGAACAGCGACCTCTTATAATATCATCTGAACTAGACCTCACTTTTAGAACTCAAATATAACCTTCGAAATCTCTAAACATCACTTAAGCCCACAGTGAATAAAGTGTTGTACTAGTATAATTTTCAACTACTACTTTCAACTCTGCTGAAACTTAAGCTGACGAAGTGAATAAATAGATCGAACCTTCAACCCTAACCTATCTGAATCGAACCTAAAAATTCAAATATGGAAAGAGGTCTTTTGAAGAAATCTCTGAGAAGAATCAAAATTGTCTTTTTATGGATCCAAAATCTCAAAATCAATGCAACTGAGACTATCAAATTGTTTTCAACAACATGACTAAAACCCAAAGCATGCAAGAATCATCCTAAAACCTATCACAATAATCGAACTATTTTGAATGTGAAAGATTAAATTCCTAAAGTCGAGTGTAATACAAAATTAAATTAAATCCCAATACCAAATTGATTCACTACCTCAAGTCACAAACGCACCAAACTAGTAATGAATCATAGGCTAAAATAAACAGTAAACCTCTCTTACTGTATACCTATTCTTCTCTTTACAACCCAAACACTAGAAGACAAACCTGAAGGCACCTCAATAGGTTAAGAAATACTGACTTGGCCAACTCAATGAGTTAATAATAAAAATGAATAACATACAACACAAAGTCATAACTAGTCTACCTCGAATAAATCATTAAAGTGGAGCACCCTTCCAAAGCACACAAGAAAATGCTATTGCAAATAAAGAAAGCACCCTGCTAAGCTATCAAAAACACACTATTGAGTATGTTAATTCATGAACCTTATAAGAAAAACTAAATCCAATTTCAACCATAACACTTTTAAACCTTACTATTCTAACCACACTTACGTTGCGCTACTATGATATATTAGAATAAACTAAGTAGAATGTCTCCGCTAAATATTTGATGCACTCTAATAAAAAATAAGAAATACCAACCTAAATTAACAATCGTACCTCAACAAACCATATGAAAAACAAACCCAAATCATAATACACCATATCTTAAGAAGGTCAACACTAGGATCGACACCCTCGATCCACTACTAAAGTGTCACGACTCAATTTCTCAAGTTATAAGAGCACCTATATCCCTCTGTAGGAGAATCACCCAACAAGAACACAAAGCATGGATAATAAACCAAGGGTGGAAGAAAAGATATAAATAGGGAACAAGGATAAATGAAAGTCTACAATCAATCAACAACAACCCCAATACCTAATATCCAATTACATGAGCCATTAAACAAGAGTACAATATCTGAAATGGAAATACAATATCTTTTTTATTACTATAACAAAAAATAGATAGTAGGAAAGGTAAAAGAGCAACTCCAAATGCCAGGAATTATCCTCTACCTTAACAATAAAATCAAGGGTCGGTAAAGAATCATCATTGACCACTCGTACTAGAATTTTCATAAAAAGATGCAGAAGTGTAGTATGATTACCAAAACAACGGGTACCCAGTTGACTAGGCCAATTGGGAAAATATAAAAATAAGGCTAATGAATAAACAGGTAAGCAAGGCAAGTCACAGAGTTTAAAAAATAGAGAATATAATGAACTGATTAATAGGATAAGACAAGTATATATGTGTCCTAAGTATCTAACCACCAACAAAGAAGGTTCAGGTAAAACAAGGATAGAGCAATACCTGAATCCACGCTCAACTATCAAGAAAACAACTAAGTAAAGGTATGGCGGTATACAACTAAACTCAAATAAAAGAAAAAGGAAACACAGCCGCCAACAACAAGAATATCACTAAGGGAACCGTGATAGGGAGGCCAATAAATATAAATATATCTCGTAACTGTAAAGCAGAACAGTGTTAAATGAAGGAAAGTCTCCGCGACACCGTATAATACTAAGAGATACAAACAAGTAAAGCTTACACACTAGCTGCCTATACAATTAGAAGGTATAACTAAGAAAGACAAGTGTAGAAAGTAAACATAAATAGGAATGGAAATGGTACTAGTATATGGGGAATATAACTATGTATGCTCCTCTCCATTACTCGTATGTCTAGAAGTAGGAATACAGATAGAGGGACTTTATTGTATACCTAAAATCATGCCATATACCCCTCCCCTGGTCATATACAAGTCCTTACCAAGTCGGAAGGGTCCATGCAGGTCCTCCCTCTATACTATATTAATATTCATCTAAGTCTGAAGTGTCATTTCATAATATCAATACATGTATAGCTATCGGGCCTTCCCTAGGTCTAAATTAATTTGATCTCAATAGACACTTGGATTTCACCAAGTCTGGAGCTGGCATAAATCATCAGTGTAGGTTGCTTGAGCTTCACCGAGGCCAAATCAACGTATATAATTGATGGGATTCCTAAGTCTAAATTAGTATGAATAATCAACCTAGAATTCAAGCTTTACCGAGTTTAGTAATATCTAAAAAATAGTGGTTAAATCTTCATTCTCTTATTTATCATCAAAAACTGGTAAAACGTATGATCAACAATCTCAAATGGGCCAATACATCAGGGACTAAGCTTTCTCTTCTCTATGAACCTTATCATACCCTTCATAAGTGATACTCGTAAGAACATATGATCACCCACACTAAATTCCAAGGAACGACGATGGTGCTCTGAATAACTCTTCTGCCTACTCTAGACATCCTGAAGTCTATCTTTAATAAATTGAACCATATCTAAGGTATCCCAAAGTAGGTCAGTACTCTACAATTTGGAGTCAAATCCATCAAACCAATTGATAGGCAAACGACATTGCCTACCATGTAAAGCCTCAGATGAAGCCATTTAAATACTAGAATTATTGCCATTATTATACGAAAATTCTTCCAAAGTCAAGTGATGGTCACAAGAACCACCAAAATTAAGAATAAAAGCTCTCAGCATGTCCTCTAGGACATGAATAGTCCTTTCGAACGGACCTATTTGGGATTAAATATTGTGCTAAGATAAACTTTAATACCCATAAAATGCTAAACTTCTCTCTAAAATTTAGAAGTAAACATGGTAACGTGATCAGAAATAATAAAAAACGGTATGCCATGATATCAAACAACCTGTTGAAGATAGACAAAGGCTAACTTCTCTGCACTATAAGC
>JBDJHY010243138.1:0-10805 GCA_039654485.1 Withania somnifera
CGCAGCCTATCCTGAATAGTTTTGACCAGATCTTTAGTATCACAGAGCCAACCTAAACTCTAAAGTCAATCTTCGCCACCACAAAAACAACCATTGGGCGATTTCAATTCTTGCCGTACAATGCCTCAAACAACACTATCTAAATACTGGAGTGGTAGCTGTTATTAGACGAGAATTCTTCCAAGGCTAAGTATCTATTCCAACTACCTCCAAAGTAAAAAATACAGGCACACAACATATCATGAAGCTCCTGAATAGTCATCTCAAACTATCCAACCATCTGTGGGTGAAACATTGTACTCAAATCAACCTCAATACCCAACTCTCTCTGAATCGACCTCCAAAATTGTGAGGTAACTGTGTGCCTCATCAAATATGAGGGAAATGGGCACCCCGTGAAATCTAACCACCTCACGACCATACAACTCAACCAATCTCTCTGCATCCGAGGTCAAATGCATTGGTAAAAAATGAGCTGATTTGGTCAATTAATCCACGATGCCCAAATGCAATCATAACCCCTAGAAGTGTGGGGATGGCCTGTAACTAAATGCATAGTGATCCATTGCCCTTTCAACTCAGGGATAGGGAGCCTCTACATTTCATCATCTGGTCTACGGTGCTCGAACTTCACCCACTAATAGTTCAAACATCGAGACACGAAGGACTCTATAGACCTCCTCATACCCCACTACCGATAATGTGCTTCAAATAGTGGTACATCCTCGTGATACTTGTGTAAATAGAATACCTGGAGCAGTGATTCTCACACAATAAAGTTTGTATCAGATCACCAACCCTTGGAACGCAAGGCGGCCATGAAACCATAACACGCCATTAGAATCTATCATTTCCCAATAGAAATAACTCGATAGAACTCTCTCTCTCAACTGAACTAAACGTGGGTCCTCGTAACGGCACCGTCAAATCTAGTCAAACAAGGATGATGTGGACTTAATATAGGCAATAATACGCTCCAGCACTAAAATATCCAATCTCACCATCATGCTGACCAAGAACTGAATGTCCTGAGCCAACGTCTTCTAAAAAAAACTGCATCTAGGCTACCCCAAACTCACCACCTTCCGACTTAAGGCATCAACAACAACATTAGCCTTGCCTAAATGGTAGAGAATACTCAAATCATAGTCCTTCTGGAGCTCAATCTATCTCCGCTGCAATACTCAAATCATAGTCTTTCTGGAGCTCAATCCATCTCCGCTGCCTCAAGTTTAGCTCCTTCTGACTCAAGATGTACTACAAGCTCTGGTGATCTATGAAAATCTCACAATGGACCCCATACAGGTAGTGCCTTTAAATCTTAAGTGCAAAAACTACCGCCACCAACTCCAAGTCATGGGTGGGGTAGTTACACTCGTGATCCTTCAGCTACCTCGATCCATATGATATAACATAGCCCTGCTGCACTAGAACAAAATCCAATTCAAAATGCAAAACATCATAAATACAAGAATTGGAGTAGTAATTAGCAACTCCTTCAGCCTCAGAAAGTTGGATACACTCAATTGACCACTGAAAGGGCACATCCTTCCATGGTAGTCTAGTCAGCGGGGCTGCAATAGAGGAGAAACTCTGAACAAAACGGAAATAATACCTAGTCAACCCAAGAAATCTATGCATCTCTATGATGGAAGTAGGTCGAGGCCAATCAAAACCTGCAGCTATCTTAGCCGGATTGACAGTAAAACCGACACTTGACACCACATGGCCTAGGAAAGAGATAAAGTCTATCGAAAACTCACACTTTGAGAGCTTAGCATAGAGTCGCTCAGTCTTCAAAGTTTGCAACACAACTCTCACATGCCCCTCATGCTCGTCTTGACTCCTTGAGTAAACCAATATATCATCAATGAAAACAATCATGAAGGAGTCTAAGTAAGGCCGGAATACACGAGTCATCAAGTCCATGAAAGATACACGAGCATTAGTTAGCCCAAGCGACATTACAAAGAACTATAATACCCATATTTAGTTCAAAAAGCTGTCTTTGGGAGATCCTCGGCCTGAATTCTCAACTGGAGGTAGCCAAACCTCAAATCAATCTTCGAGAATACCATGACTCCCTAAAGCTGATCAAAAAAATCATCAATACACAACAGAGGATACTTATTGATAACAGTTACCTTGTTCAACTACCTATAATGGATACACATCTGCGCAGAGCCATCTTTTTTTCCTTACAAACAACATCGAGGCACCCTACGTCAACACACTCAGATGGATGAAACCCCTTTAAACAAAATCCTAAAACTGAACTCACGAAGCTCAGCTGGGGACACACGATACGGAGGAATATAAATAGGCCTTCTGCCTGGCTCAACCTTGATAGCAAAGTCTATATCACGCTCTGGTGGGAGGCCAGGAAAACTAACAGGAAAAACATCGAGAAACTTGATAAAAACCGACATAGACTCAGGGGAAGGGGAATCAATAATAACATCTCAAACATAGGCCAAATAAGCATAACAACCTCGAGCATAAAGTCTACGAGCCTAATAATAAGAAATGACTCGAACCGATGAATGACTAGTGGGATTGAGCTACACTACATAGGGTACACTGGGCATAAACAAGGTCAAAGTCTTGGCATAGCAACCCAGGACCATAAGGTTGGGAGACAACTTGTCCATGCCCAATATGACATAAAAATTTAGTCCACCCCAGTGTCGTAACCCTAAGGGTCTGTGTCCTGGAGGACCGCGCCTCTAAATTTAATACAGTGTCTAAGCCTTATCAACACCATTCACATCAGCCAAAACAAATATTATACAAAATTTTGATCATGGCATAGCAACAATAATGCTAATAATAATAGGAACGGAAACAACCGGAGTTTATGATCAGCCAAAGGCCACCAACTAAGAGCTCATCTTACCACACTCATTGCATGATAACTTAAATAGTCCCAAGGTCTATGGCCCCCATGTGGTGATGCCAGGACCCGAGCATACAACCCCTCACCCTTGATACCCCTTCACGGCCCCTCAAAAATCAATAAAGTTATCACAAGTCAACTAGAAAGCATCGATCAACCGAAACAAATTAATGGCCCACTCTACAACGTAAATAAATAAACCTAACCTACCTGGGAGATGACAAAAGTCCTCGAAATGCATGAACTATAGGTCCAAAGCTTCGAACGCATCTGAAATCACCCAAAAATATCAAGTTACAATTCCAAGGATAAAATAAAGAATAGTACCCATAATGAAATTAGCGATTCGGGTAGAAAAACAGGACCCAAAATAGGCCCACAGTCCTCCCAGCCCGAAAAAATAAAGTAAATATACGATACGAAGCCATCAACTCGGGGGACTCGTGGTCCAAAAATGAGCTTAAAACGATGAAGGAACTATGGAGAAAACATGGTTTAAAGTAAGGAAATCAAAATTTTTTCATAAGCTAAAAAAGGTGGAAGGAATGAGAAATACCCAGGGAAAACTTGAGCCACGAACTCACACTATCTCACGCGCAACTACCCACTACTTTCCTCATCTCAAAAAAACCCTAAAATAGAGCTCCCTAAGGTAAGATATGGAAATTTTAATGGAAGCAACCTATTTGAAATGAAAGGGATAACCCTTTTTATAGACTGCACATGGCCATTGGTACGAGCCATTTGGTCGCAGGGGCAACCTCGTCAGGGAGTGCTAGGGCTCATAAGGGCGACCTTTTTTGGGGTGTCCATCAAGCATAGAGGAATCCATCGCAGGGGCGAGGCCATGGGTACAGAGCCGAATCCAAGGGTCACTCAGAGTCCAATTCTAGCAAACCAAAAGTGTATTTTGGGTGGAAAACACACTACGAACTCAACAAAATTGACAAAATGACCAACCGAGGTCATTTAAGTAAAACGAACCCCTAACCTCAAACCAACTCGAAAGAGGAATTTTCCAAACTTCATACAAACGAACCCAAAATGAGCCCGGACACCCCGGGAAGCAAGCTAATAACTCAACTAGCCCAAAATTATCATTTTAGAGCTGATGGATGTAAGAATCTTGATCCAACACTCCAATCACTGAAAGACCATCCAGGCTCCAAAATGAGCTTTAGTTGAGATGAATTTCCACAAAATAGCCCAATCTCAAAATGAAAACTCGGGGACACGAACTTAAGGTCCACCTAGATCAAATTTAGCATTCAAGAGATAACGAAACTATTGGAATTTTATTCCAAACTTGTTTATTAGGATTTCAGTCTCAAGTTCCATGTTATAAATTTGAAACTCAAAAATAGGAAAACTGAGATAACGGGCAAACAATCAGTCATGGCATCGAGCTACCATTCCCTGTAAGTCATATATAACTTGGGGAAATTACCAAATGACCTAAACACAGAAAAGGGTGGAAATGAAGAAAATGATCAAAAGGGTCATTACACAAATAGATAAATAATAACACAGAGAATGTAATAACTGAACATAACAGTAACTATGGAAAGGAAAATAATCAGCAACACTGAAGAGTAGCAAACAATCCTAGACAACAACTATCACATAGGAATATAATTAACCCAACATAATTCCCCCATAAGTCCCAAGGAAGGAAACTGAGTGTGAAGTATGCAATGCAAAGGGTGCTAAAAAGTAAATAGTGCATGTACGTACTCTCCCCAGTGCATCAATATATCAAGAGAGGACCCAAAGAAGCTTTCTCATATACTTACCCCTCCTACTCCAGTATACTCCTCTCCCAAGATGTAACTTCTACCTCGTAGTAACATTTTAGGTAATAGCCATCTTTTAACTACTGGAGTACAATTCTCAGGTATTGAACATGGTTTGACTTATTCCTCAAACAGGCTAAAATGTCATCAACATAACGATAAAAAGGAATCTAGATAAGGTTAAAATACTCTATTCGTCAACTCCATTAAGGCTTATGGGGAATTTGTAAGCCCAAAGGACATCACCAAAAACTCTTAGTGACCATAGCAGACCCTAAAAGCCATCTTAGGGATATACAAAGCCCTAACTCTCAATTGATGGTAGCTTGGCCTCAAATCAATCTTACAAAACACCGAGGCACCCTACAATGGATTAAATAATTCATCGATCCTATAAAGGGTATACTTATTTTTAATGGTAAACCGATTCAGTTCCCTATAGTCAATGCACATCCTCATCAACCCATCTTTCTTCTTCAAGATAAAATAAGAGGACCCTATGGGGATATACTCGATCTAACAAAGACCTTATCAAGTAAATCTTATAATTTCTCCTTCATCTTCTTGATCTTAGTTGGAGCCATACGGTATGGAGGGATAGAAATGGGCTTATTCGCTGCTATAAATAAATAGGAAAATCAAAGTCCCAGTCTAAGGGAACACCTAGACGATTTACAAGGAAGACATTTGGAAACTCTCACATAATCGATATGGAATCCAATGGAGGAGTATCAATACTGGTATATTGAATGAAGGCTAAATAAGAGATACAACCTCTATCAACCATCCTCTGTGTAAAAAGGAAGGAAATCATTTTACTAGGATAAGAATCTCTAGAACCCTTCCACTTAATCTTTGAAATACTAGGCATTTATAGAGTAATTATCTTGGAATAACAATCCAAGACTGCATAATGAGGCGAAAGCCAATCCATACAAAAAATGACATTAAAATATACCATGTTAATAATGATCAAATCTACCCAAGTATCATATCCTACCACAAGGACAACACAGGATTGGTATACCTGATCTACCAGTAAAGAAATCTCTTATAGGTGTAGAAATATGCAAAAGTCTTGGTAGAGATTCACTTATCATATTAAATCCAATGGTAATATATATAGACATGTAGGAATATATAGATCCAGGATAAAAATTACTGAAGCAAGTTGGTGGCATATCGAAAAAATACCTGCAATTATCAAATCAGATGCCTTTGCTTATGGTATGCCTAGGAAAGCATAGCACTAACCTGTGCCACTCCTAGATGCAGCACCACCTCAACCACCTTTACTAGTTTGTGCTCGACCTCGACCCCGACCCTTAGCTAGGGGTGTTGGTGCTATAGCTGGTGCTAAAATAGGCCAGTCTCCATGACCAGAATGCGGGCAATGTCTCATCAAATGACTCAAATCTCCACAAATAAGATCAAACCTCAAGGCTAAAATCTTTCGAAATAAACCACGACGCCCTGAATGGCCACAATGGCCTGACTTTCTTTGCTTCCAACCCTGATAAGGATGATCTGAACTAGAAAACCGATGACTAGAAAATCCCATCTTCGAAGTCTACATAGCTTCCTAAAATGAAGCACCGCGGGGAGGGTGGCAACCTCTCATCTGTCTAGAAGATATATACTTCCAGATGATGCACCAAAATGGTCTAGATGTATGGGTCCTCTTACTCCTGGTGTCTCCAATCTCATACCTCTTAATTAATACAACATCCTTATCTACGCCAACTATATCAGTAAAAGACGCCTCCTGATGGGCCAATCAGAATATTACAATACAAATAGTATATTCCAATCCGCAAACAAAATAATGGATCCTCTCAAATTTATACGAGATAAGTGAGATGACATACCTAGAGAAAGCACAAAACTGAGTCTAATACTTCACTACTATCATGTCACCCTGAGACAAAGCCTTGCTGGTTCTCCTTCTTCACAATCTAAGGATCATATCTGTCGTAGAAACCCTGATCAAACTCATCCTAAGTAACAGGGTAAACCAACTGGTATGTCGGCTACATATGATCGACACCACTCTCGAGATGGCCTACTCAATCGAAGGACGTGTATAAATCCTCATATGAGTCTTCTAACCTCAAACTCTCTAACAACTCTTTGCAAGTAGACAAAACCTAACAACCTCATCCACTCTACACTCTGAAATATTGGGGGATCCATCTTCCTAAATTTCTCATAATGAGACTACTCATCGTACGGCATAACTTCTCCAAGAACACCAGAGGATCCAACAACTGGTAACTTTGTATTCTTATTTTTTGTGAACCATGGGTGGATGGCATTCCAGCTCATGCATAATAGCAACCTTATGTTGCTGATCAGGTTTGAGCTACTATATCATCCTGGGAACCTCTGGGGGTGCAAGTCACAACCCTAATATAAGCTAAAGTCTCCAAAAATATAGTACCTAAAGTAAGGTCTCCTGAAGAAATGGTGTTGCAATAGTGTCAGTAGCTGCCTCACCCTCATCAGCATGCACCTTTAACTTAGAGATACTGCCCTAACTTGGCCTCTCACAAGAGATACACCTCAGGCTCTGAATGTTCCTGGTCCTCTGGTATGTCCCCGAACCCTAGTCAGTGTCTCTTTTGCAGGGACGACCTCATCTTTTACCGCAGACCTAGTCCTAGCCATCCGCCTATAGAACAACTTTATCTTAAAATGTGAATGGACTTAACACAAGATAAGAATGAAAGAAGGAAGGGAAAAAACATCCTAAAGGCTCTATAGCCTTTGAAAGATAAGTAACATACATCTCCACACTAATATGCGACGCTCTACTAAACCTTGGATTGTACATTGTGGGACCTGCGAACCTAGAACTCTGATACCAACTTGTCATCACCCAAAATCCTAAGTCATGGTTGCACCTACCTTAAACCACCTTGACAGGTAAGTATATACAATTCTATAAGGGTATATGAAGAAAATAATGAATCAACGAGAAAAAATAAGGTACAATATAAAAATCCAATTACATAACCACCCATAAATTAGTGTTACTGTGTACAAGCCTCTAAGTGTAAATGAATACACAACCAAAAAGTACATAAGCCTCAAATGTCTAGAATCCTCAAGTAGGATCCAATTCATATATAAAAGAGTTTGGGTATCTTCTGGATGATAAAAAGTTATCTAAACTCTCTGAATACTCAAGCCTCAAACTTGATTGCAAGAAAAGTGATCAAACCGCTCCAGAGTCTGCATCTACACAAATGTATATAAGCAAGGGAATGAGTACTAAATAAACAATGGTTACTCCACAAGTATCCCTGGACTAGCACTAAAATAAAATAGTGATGAATTACCAACCACTCCAATTATCCCAACCACGATCCTCCGCACTACAAACTATAAATTAGTACATACCAATAATTATAATGAAAGTAAATGATAGATACAAGTTGTAGGGTGATAACATTAATAACTACTAAAACAGAACTAATAATATATCAGCAAAAGATAAAGAGTCCACAATAATGAAATCCAAGTCCATACTGGGATAATACAACAAGTCAATACCAATCTACTCAGTAATGTATCATTACTCATGTAAAAATACTCAACTCATATCGAATGTGTAATCCCATCCTTAGCCTATTTGGAGGCAGCCTCCCTCTTGAGTCCATTTCACAACTCATATGAGGAACCACATTCATTGTGCTACGTCCTTAAGGTACTGCTGAAACATATAAAAATTGAGTCTATAGAACCTCAATTAGTCTTTATTCCACAAATTCTCCCCTTGTAGGAAGGATACATTCGACGCACCCAAGAAATAAACTCCTGGGATGGATATTAATAAGAATAGGCCAATATAATAGTCTAATGGTACCAATATCAACCATATCATAATTTGATCTCATATACATCCATAAATTTCTTTCAACTCACAAACATTCCAGACTTTACTTATTACTTCTCATCATCTTCAGGATATATTTTCATTTCAACCTCAAAAGCACATGACTAGCCTAGCCATCTTAGGCTTATAATATCATCACAACAACAGTACAAATGGAACAATCAATAGCATATAAGTGAGTGAGAGGCATATTCCATGACAATAATGCTCAAATAATAGGTAGTGAATCAAGTAGCAATCAATGTATGTACAATGAATGGCCATAGAATGAAATGTAAGCCTGTCTCATGTACCTCAGCAATATTTAAAGTCACACACTGATCACATTGCCCTTTTATGCTACATTAATATAATACAATAACAATGTCACAATAATTAATCAGCTCATTGTACACACCTACCACTATCCGCTATTGTCAGGACCCATAAGGATAGCAAAGTTATGCACTACCTATCACCTAAGACTTAGCTATCATGATTAGGTTATTTAGTCACATCAGATATAACTAACAAGACTAGAAAATTTCGTCACATCAGACTTAGCTAGAAGGACAGGTTAATCCCACCATGTAAACCTTTAATTGGCAAGATAGAGTACTGTTCTATCATCAAACTCTCATAAGCTCAGATTTAAGTGCCAATAACCAACAACAATATGATTATTTAAATTAAGGAGAATTATATTACAACAAAAACAAATAAATCAACAAGCCCCACAAGGGAAAACTATCAATCATATTATTGAATCATGAGAGTAAGGCCTATACATAGGCATAATAATCAATCAATACTAAACAATGCATAAAACCCCATCTGGGTATCACAATAATTATACAATAACCAACTCAATAGGGGATAAGTATAATGTTGTTTTTATTCCTATATTTTAACCCGCATGCTTGACTCTGGAGTTTGGGTGAATACTCGTCACTTCACCCATGAAGACACTCCTAAATTATCTCTATAGCTCAATATTACAAGTAAAAAATACATAAAAAGGATCCTACAATATTTTGTAATAGGGTCAAGCCTCCACTTGACTTTAGAAAAAGAGGGATTAATCACGGGGGAGCTTTTCCTTTGCATCGTGCCTCCAACTTCCCAAAATCTATTACATAATGAATTTCCCATAATATTTCACAATAGATAATACCCTTATTCAAATACTTTAATACAGGTCTAATATTTCTCCTAGAAAATCTAAAGCTAAAAAACCTTTCCAAAATTAGTATGTTTTCATGAAATTCAAGTCACCCACAACTTAGGAATTCTTAATATCAAACTTAATTTGAAAATTGGGCTCAATTTGGTAATCAAAATATTAATTCATTCATAAAAAGAATGGGTCATAGTTACCCAAAGTGATTCTGAAAATCATAAGAAATAAAAATGATCCCATGCTTAGGATCCCGTTTAAATAATGAGTATTTTGGTTAAAAATCTTACCAAGGGTCTTGAATCTTTGAAACTTTGTTAATTGGATCTTTTGAATGATAAAAATATCTTATAATGTGATTAAAAGGGGTATTGAACATGAAAATGGGGCTAAAATTTATGCAATGCTTATATATTATCTAGTGAGTATGTAAAAGTCGCATTTGCCCTTCATTAAAAAGACCGAAAAACCAAGAATTTAACTAAGTTTGGAGGTATGACAATTGGAACTAGCCTTTTTCTCAAGGTACAGATTATACTCAAGCTATATTGGTTGGGGTGAGGCTTCACGACCCAAGTGATGAGCCATTTGGCTCTTTATAGGTCGTGGTCTCAAGGTAAGAGTCGTTTGGCATAATGTTCCCATTTTTTCTCTAACTTTCAAATGGACTTCCAAAAATCATCCGGGACCCCACCGACACAAACCATATATGAATTTTAGGTGTAAATGATATTAAAAAACCAATAAAATCATCAAAATCAGTATATGAGATCTTATTGATCCGATATTCCCCATGGTAGGTAAAAACACAAACTTTACTCTAAAGTACCAAAATGTATTCGCAACTTATAGGACACTATCAAAACCTTCTCCCAGATCAAATTTGACCTCTTTGATCAAAGGTGTTGATGAAATTTGAATTCGAGCACTCGATCATTAAATGTTGGCTAGAGTCAAACTTTGGACTTAAAACTCAACGTTATCTCATCAAATGAGTTATAGACAACACAAAAAGTCTAGAACTTAAAAACAAGTTCATCCCTGACCTATTTACATATTACA